>JAVSCE010015417.1:0-74396 GCA_032199065.1 Smutsia gigantea
TATGTTTCCTCATATATAACATGAATATTAATATTAGTAGCAACCAAATAGGGCTGTGGTAAGGACTGAATATTATGTGTGTGAAATGCTAGTATAGTGCCTGGCATACAGCAGTCACTTAATAAATGGTCATTAGTATTGTTATTTAATCACCTACCCAGTTGATCAAATTTGCCCTATGTGACTTTTTGCTATTTTCAAAAATTAAATCCACAGTGAAAGGATATGAGGATTCATAAAAATATACTATAGTAACATGTACTTAATTAAAAAGTAAACAACTGAAGAGATTCTTAGAAAGGAGATGATAGATGATAAATAGGGACAGAGATATAATCTTTAGGATAAGAAAAGCCTTTAGAAAAGAAATCAACTTTTAAAATTGTTTGACACTCAAGAGAATAACAAATTGGGGGGAAAAAAGAACACAATACATTGGCACAAAAGGTGGAAGCAACCCAAATGTCCATGGATGGCTGAATAGATACACATAATGTGGGATATACATACAATGGGATATTATTCAGCCTTAAACAGGAAGGAAATTCTGACACTTAGTACAACATGGATGAACTTGGAGGGCATTATGCTAAGCAAAATAAGTCATCACACAAAAGGACAAATACTGTATGATTCTCCTCATAGGAGGTACCTAGAGAATAAGTTCAGAGAGAGAAAATAAATGGTGGTTGCCTGGTGCTGGAGGGAGAGGAAATGGGGGGTTAGTGTTTAGTGGGTACAGTTTCAGTTTTACAGATGAACAGAGGTCTGTGGATAGATGGTGGTGATGGCTGTGCCAGTGTGAATGTACTCAATGTCACTGAACTATACCCTTAAAAATGGTTAAGAAAGATGTTCATTTTATGGATATTGTATCACAATTTTTAAGAATTTTTAAATAAAAAACATTGCTATCAAAATCACAATTAAATGTGAGTTTGAGAATTGTTTTGCTTGGTGTTTCTAGGACAGAAAGTGCCATGTGAGGTACTGTGGCTTAGAAATGTACACCCTTTTTAAAAATGAGCACATACATTCACAAGGGCTTTTAAATCCACATTTTCAAAAATGTGACCAGCAGTGCCTTGGCTGCCTGTTTTTCTTTAAAGCTACATTTCACCCCAGATCTCCCAAGAAATATTATATGGCACAATTGGGAGACTGAGCCTGGAAAACCTGTTCTAACTCTGCCGTCCTTGGGGGAGCGCTTTGAGAAAAATGGCTATGGAGCACGGAGCGCCCTTAGGAAAACATTGCGGGAAAGGTACCATGCTCTCTTTAGAGTGTGGCCTGGGCAAAGTTCCGCACTGGGACAGCTGGGCAGATGGTAGGCACATCAAAGGCACAGCCTGTGGGTTAGACTGTGTGGGACCCTGTTTCAACTACATCCCGCAGTGGCAACAAGAGCCACACCAATGGACACAACTTTATTTGAAACTCAAGCTGGTGAAGAGGGCATTGTCCCTCTGTCTCAATTATCCTTAACTGATTTTCTTTGAGACTAGAATTTAATAAGATAGATGAAATATTTTCTGATGGGTATAATCAACAGTGAAGTACGTCAAAGGATCTAAACTATAGAATGGCTTTTTTGTCTAATTAAACTGAAAAATTATGAAATTCTATCTTGTAAATCCCATGTCTTTCACCATCATTGCATTTTTTAGCAAACATAGGAATGGATTTCCTGAGACAATTGGGCAAAAAATTTGATGCTATTCTCCTTTCCCACTTCAGGACAGTGTGGGCCCTAGTGTGAACAGACTGCCTGAGATGGGGCTGGCAATGCTACAGAGCTGAAAAAACGGATAGTATGGGGAAAACTGGGAGCAAGGAGAACAAGTAGAGAATCAAGGCAGGTGGGCTGGTTTCACCCTCCACCTGTTAGGGCAGCTTTACTGCTGCCTGGAGAAAACTCCTGTGGGTTAGATACATGTAAAACCAGCTGGCAGTATACGTAGGTATTCCTAGTGGGTCTTAGTAACATGATGTATGTCTCTAACCAAGAGTGAAAATTAGAGCTAAATTCAGAAAGTTTTAAAGAGTGGTAACCTGTTTTTGACTCTACAACATATGTGTGTGTATAATGTGTGTATATATACATATACACACACATACATATATATACACACACATAGATTATCTTTATCGACCAGTATTGAGTTGCTGATAACAGAAACCACTCTATTTAGTTCAAACACAATGTGCTTGGATGTTCACCTGTTAACTTCTGGCCATTCACAGAAGCCTCCTGCTCACAAGGTGAGTGGAAGGACAAGAAACAGCCTGTCTTCCAGGAATGACTCTCAGACCACCACCACAAAACTGGCTGTGGAGAACTGCTGCTCTCTGCTTAGAGCCCGGAAACTGGGAAATCACAAAGATGTTGCCGTATTTCCTTAGCCACAAACCCCACAAGCAAGACAGATGCCCTGTATCCCGCCACACCACACCTGGGACCTCTGCTGTTGCTATTCCAGAAAAATCAAGTGATCCCTTTTAGCAGTAATAGCAAAGATACGGTTTCCATCTCATCTGGCCTTCTTACTCTCAATCAGGTATGTCTGCTTGGAGGAAATTAGATCACATCTGCAATTCAAGGTGTAAAGGGGTTTGCAAAGTTCAGTTTTCTGGACCCACCAGGGAGCGCAGCACACTCATGTACCACAAATGGATTTGTAAGTGTGTCAGGAGTTACTTATCTCCTCAGCCTTTTGACGGCCACAGAGTGATGGGCAGCCAAAGCCCTCTTAGCCAGTAACCACCTTACTGCACACTCCCTAGAAGGTAGCTGGAACAGTGGGATCTGATGGTCACTGCTCAGTTCCTACGGATAAAGAACATGGGAGGCATCTGGCACTCACTGTGATGTGTCGTGTGCAGCAAAGAATGAATCCAGTTACCTGGATGGGCCATATAAGAAGCCTGCTGCTGAGTGAGCCACTGACCGTCATGGACAAAGGACACCCCAACTGCTGGATAATCTTGTGGTTAAAGGGTTATGGTGCAGTTAGCTGTGGTTTGGGGAAGGCCAGCTCCTCCTAAGTGCAGGGCCAAGTTGATGCCCCAGATCTCTATCTTATGTTTACTTAACCTCTTTTTGTTTAGAGACATCTGAACTAGTTACAGGATGACCACTTTAATATACCACACACACTCTGTAAATTAGAACTTCACCAGTATTTGGAAATACTCAAAATGAAAAAATTCAATTGCACCTGAGCCCCATTTGTATTATCACAAAAAATATCCATGTCACATTTGCCAATGACAGGACAAGAAGAACTGTTAGGCTCTAAATATAATTTTCAATTTTTGAACTGTTTTAAAAGTAGTTTAAAATGATTTCATTAGTTACCTAGGTAAATAAAGTTTCTTGTCAATAGAGACTAGCAGAATTTGCAGAACCAGTCATTAGAATATCTTGATCAAGAACTGCATACAGTCATTTCAAGCAGGCATGGTATTTCATTAATAGTTTTGTCAAAAGCAAGATCAGGCCTCTCATTAAGGAGTTTGGAAAAAAATGTATTTGGGAACTTTATACAAAATCAATTATTCAAAATCTCCCCTAATACTTTTTTACTGATTTTAGTTCTTTATGTAAAGAAAACACAGTATTTTGTTTTAATAAGCTCCAAATAAACACTTAAAATATTCTCCAGCCCAGTGCTATGAAAACACGACCATTTTCTCTGTGCACCGTCACATCAAAAGGTAAGGCCTGGGGTGGAGCATGAGCCAGTCTGTAATATTAAGCCACAGCACTGTACACACAGGATTTTACAGTAAATCCAAGCAAATTATTTACTTCCTGCACTAACATTCTAAGCAAAAGATAAGTGCTTTTGGCGTGTTTTCCTTCTAAAACTTAGAATTTATCACATGCACCACCACTACTGTTCTGTCTCATAAAAAACCAGGAAGAAATAATTTTTAGGGAACATATGGTCTCCCTTTGCGTGCTCTCGGGTCTTGCTCATCCTCTTCTGCAGAGCTGACTCTGAGAACCCGACCCTGTGACTCCCTTCCTCCTCTTCCCTTCTGCACCGGACCTTTTCATATATCAGGTCACTTTTTGACATAGAATGACGATGTCATATTGTAAGCGACTTGAAAGGATTTGTCTTAACTTCTTTATATCCCCCAGTTCTGGGTTATATTAAGCTCTTAGTGGTTATCACTAACTGCTAAAATGCTGTTTAGGGACTCAGGCATTAGAAATAGATTTGGATCAACTAATGGTTTGTTTTCTTATTTTAAGTGTATACATATTTATTCTTAAAAATATGAAACATAAAATACAAAGAAAATTAAAATCACTCACATTCTGTTCAGAAATACCACTTTCTACATTTTTATCCCTTTCCTTCCTGTCTTTTTATGTACCTGTATGTATTATTTAAACTGCACTTTTTGAAAACAAAATCTCAACCCTAGTAGATGGAGCTGGTGTTTGCCTTTCTATTTAATATAATTGTAAAATATACCCCATGTCACTATATAAACTAAAGCACATCCAGATACTATTTTACAAATATTAAAATGATGTATTAGAACAGTGCTTCTCAAATTTTAATGAACATACAAATCACCTGGGATATTGTTAAAATACAGATTCTGGTTCAGTAGGTCTGAGGTGGGCCTCAAGATTCTGCCTTTCTAACAACTTCCCAGATGACGCGGATGCTGCTGCTCTGCGGCCCACACTCTAAGGGCTCAGAGGACATACATATTCCATTAACGATGACCAAACAGACAGCTTCCAGTGTTTGGCTCATATGCAGTAAAATATCACATCAATGGAGTGATAAGAATCCTTACACATAATGTAGAATAATGTAAATATTTATCAAGTGTATACTTTGTGTGCAGACAGGCGTGAAGATTATTAAAAATCTAATTATTGGTGAATGTCAATAGCCATCAATATTTTCAAGACTCTGGCTGCATACAGCCAAAGGACATTCCACCCTGACAGAGAACACACCAGTGGCTTCCAGGGAACAAAGGGAAAGGCATAGCAGCAGGAAACTTCTAGGGTTCTAGGGCTGGTGCAGATTTCATTACCTTGAGTGTAGTATTTTCATGGATAAACATATATATACATACAATCTAAAAATTTATCAGATTGTATACTTTAAATATATGCAATTTATTGTTTGTCCATTATACTTCAATGAAGCAGGGGGCAGAGGGGAACATTCCAGTAATGTACTGATTTAGATTCCACGAGCAGCATATGCAAGTGCCCGCCTCATTACACCTTTGTCAGCACTGTAATTCTTAAAGAAAAAAAACCCCTGCTAATTTGAAAGGAAAAATATTTATTTGAACGTGCATGCCTTTAATTACTACTAGACTGAAATTTTTTCATGCTCATCAACTCTTTGCTCATTTTCCTCTTGTAATGTGCTTATCATGAACTTACAGGAATTCTTTAATTAGATATTTGTTATAAGTATATTACCTATTTTTTTCCCCTTGGCTTGATGTTTGTTTACCTTTGTATATGTTGATGCCATTATAATGTAAACAGACATTTTAAAGTTCAGGAATCAAAAAAACCTATTTAACACTAACACTGTTCCAAACATATACAAACAAAAAAAACAAAAGTCAGAACAAAAATTTAGACAAAAAAATCCAAGTCTTTTATAACTACCTAATTTCTTTCACAAGATAGCTGACCTATTAACACAGACTACATTAGAAGAAAGCCATATATATAAATATATCAACTTATACATATAAATATATCAACTTATACCTTCCATATTCACTGTTTCAGTTGGCTAATACAGTAAAACAAGTTAGGTTCATTATTTTTTAAATGTAGTGGTACTAACAAATAAATTATCTTGTGATTTGATCAAGAGCGGTCAGAATTTGATTTATAAATGCCCATTTTTTATTTATTTATTGATCATCTCTCACTGTATAAGAGATGGGTCCATGAAATCAAACTGGGGTTGTGTGGGATTTTTTTTGAGTCAACTGAATAAAAACCAGAAAAGAAGAATATGTTACATATTCTTCTGGAGTGGGGAATAAATCTTTATCCTGAGAAGACATATATTATTAGTTTTCCTTCACTATGTACCTTCAGTCTCACAAGATTTTTTTAGATCACAAAGCACAGAAGATCGCAAATACTAGTAATACTAGTATAAGAAGAAAGTCTTTTGTCTGCCAGGCCAATTGATACAAACTTAAGAGAACTACTTCCCAGAAGGTAGTTTACAAAGTATTCATAAATTTGTCCAATCCTTTGAATATAAGTCCTAATTAGCCACTAGAAGAAACCTATACACACAACATCAAAGGAATGAACCTTAGTTTTTTTAATAACAGTATTTTCAACTCTTGTTCCGATGCCTGTAAGGGTTAAAATCACTTGGCCAAGTACACAAAACTAAATGACATCTAATGTGCAATCAGAATCCAGATTTCCTGAGACACAAGCTGAAGAGCAGCAGAGGTTGAAATGATGTGAAAATCAGTGAAATGGCGAAAACTCCAGAAGTCAAATTCCTTGAACTTTAACTTCATCATCCGTCAATGGGGAAGTGGATTAAATGATTGCAATTTCCCTTCAACTCTAACCTTTCTAAATGCAGGCGGGCTTTATCAATGAAACCTCTGACAATTGCGATCATACTGCAAGAGTTTTTTCATTGCCCACTTGGGTTTCCTCAACTACTTCTCTCATAAGCCCATGTCTGCTCAGGCTCAACTCTAGCACCGCCCTACTTACTATCTGTGTAGACTTGGCAAATAATTTATCCTATATTAGAGATAAGGAAATAAGGAAATCATAACAGTAGCTATACCTCAAAGAGTTAAAATAATGAAAAGAGAGAATACATGTGAATGCTTAGCAATGCCTGGAACAGAGTAAGATGGCCAGTAATTGTTTGGGGTGTCTTAGTCCACTTGGGCTAATATTAACAGAATACCATAGTCTGGGTAGCTCATAAACAACAGAAATCTATTTCTCCCAGTTCTGGACACTGGGAAGTCCAAGATCAAGGCTCTGGCAGCTTCGGTGTCTGCTGAGAGCTCCTTCTTGGTTCACAGATGGTCACGTTCTGACAGAAGCAGCAAGAGAGCTCTCTGGGTTTCTTTCATAAAAGCACTAACCAAGCCATGAGGGCTCCACCTCATGAACTCAGCACCTCCCAAAGCTCTACCTTCAAATACTGAGGGTTAGGTTTCAACATATGAATTCTGGGAGGACACAAAGATTCAGTCTTTTGCATGGGGGTAAAATAATGCCAACTTACCTGGCACTCAGTTTTCACAAGTGAACTGCACTGTATTCCCAGTGGGTCAAACACTAGGTAGATAGGCATACAGCAAATTTGAACAAGTATTTCAAAGAAAGAATAAACAAACATAATTGAAAACAGTTGTCAAGTCTGACTCACAAAACAGTTCCAGTATATACTTAACTCAAAAGACTTCATCAAACGGTGGGAGAGGGCAAAGGGAAGACAGAAAGAGGAATAACTTCGATGATGGCAAGAGTTTTTATCAACCCACAGTCTGTTGGTTTAATAAATTTGAACTTTTTGCCATCCCTGTATTATCTCATGTTTCTCTTAGCATGGCCCATAAACCACTTCCACCTAGGATGCTTGCTGCAAATGAAGATGCCAATCCTTACTCATTTTTAACATGCTACCTCATTAATTCTTACCCATTCTATAACTTGGGAACCTGGTCCAATTGCTATGTGGCCAATGCTTGAAAATGTGGTCAGTGTCTGAGTCCTAGAACAGCTTACAGCAAGAGTATAAATATACAGATTCCAAACACAAGGACTGCCACACCAACTCACCCACAACATACAACTAAGAAACCAATTTTCAATGCATCAAAGCTAATGAGAACAAGTAAAACCTATAGCTTATGGATTTGTCAAACATCTGGGCACTAGCAGGAATATGTATGGTTGGAAAAATAACCCTCCTGGAATTTTCTTATTTTAAAATGCCAGTAACATTTTTTCCATTCTTAACATTAATTTTAACAGTGAACTGAAGTAACACTCTGTTATGGTGAGCAGTCAGGTGAATTCCACTGACAAGTGAATTGTAGCCTTTATTAAAGTTATTTTTACAAACTTACTTCTCCTAATATGAAAAAGTTGCTTTTCACTTTAATGTGTGCTTTGCAAATTTACACCACCAGTAGAAAGGGCTTCAGATGAATAAATCTGAGTCTTCAAAAATTTGACTGCATCCTTCATCTCTAGTTTTTCCATCTCCCAATTATTGACCTTACCAAACAAAGAAAGGAAAATGATCAGTCTACAAGATAATGACCCATAAAAAAAAAGCTAGTTCTGAGATTTAAGCATATTAAATTAACATTAAGCCAACTGCTTTTTAAAAGCAAATATCTTATAATTACTCATGTTTTAAAGGCTTAGCAAGACTATGTGCTAAGGAAAGTTCTAACAGTGAGAATTATAAAAACTTTAAGGGTCCTCTGAAGATCTTGTGCAAAAATTCCTTTCATCCTTAGAATACATATAATTATCAGTATGGGATTTTAAAAAGTCTTAAATAGCCCATTAAGAGAAATGAGTCATCTCAACCTTAGCAGTCTGTGCACGATTCATTTTTGGATATTAAAGTATCATGATGAAGAATCAAATGTTTACATCTGACATATGTGTAAGACCAAATAAGTGGCATTTGAAGATGTCAACATTAACATTAATATAAACTTATCATTATATATATAAGGTTCTTGGCTCCATACAGAGACATCTGGAGAGGCTATTTAAGAAAGCTATGGTACTTGGAATCAAAATGAAATGTAAGAGGAAGAGGACTAACCATCCTCTTCACAACCATCCAGCTTTTTCTGCTGACAAACATCCTTTAACAAGCTCACACTGACCCATGAAAACAAAGCTTTAATTAACATCTTTTTTCTTTCCCTCATTCAAAATAACCTAGAAATTGAATATGGCTTCATGTGTCTTAAATTAAATAAGAAAAAATATTATTTACATATTCCCTCTTAATAGAAAGGATTAAAGTTGACCAAATATTGCATTTAAAAAGCCCCTAGTAAATGATAGTAATCAGCTGACTAGAAGCCAAGTCATGCATCAGAAAGGTTCTTTTTCAAGGAGAACAACAACCAAAACATTTATTCCACTACTCCTGACAATTCCTGTAGAGCCCTTGTACCCAACTTCAACCACAACATTCCTGGCAGAATGGACATCAATAAAAGAATTATTTCATTAGAATTTTTTCTTACCAAGATCACATGAAAACCCATTACTTTCAAATGCCGCATTTTCATAGCAAGGAATCCTCTGGGGTGGGCTGAATCCAAACAGTAATTAGATCTAGGAACACACAGTACAGCCACTCTAAAAACAAAAATACACAATATAAGACTAGTTACTAAGGAGATTACCATTTATAATCTTGTGCATTCCTGTTCTTTGTAGATTTCCAAGCTGAGCTTTCCACTGGGCACAGTCTTCACTGTTTCCTACTGTCTTAGTCCTCCAGGATATGAAGGCTACTTTAGAGACCAAAGCATATAATTGCTTTGTACTGACAATGCAAACAGGTTTGAATCCCTCAACCATCTTTCAGGATGGCTACAATCTTGATGAGGAAAACTTTCAGATAAGAAAGGACCCACCACTTTGAGGCATTCCAGTGCAGTGCTCATCTCTGGTCTCACATAATTATTTACGCTGCTAGAAAGACTAATGGAGAGAGTACCAAACAGTAAATGCTCTTCCTGCACATGTTGTCTCCCAGAGAGAGAAACAAAAAACGAAACGAGGAGACCAAACACAACGAAAAAAAACACGAAGTGAAAGCCAAGACTGTTAAAAAGATAACATCTGTATGTGTAACAAAAATGCGGAAGGTGTAATTTGTTTTCTCATTGTTCTTGGCCTTTTGGAAATACTAAGTTTGTTGGGGGAAAAAAAGACATTTCTATCTTTATTGTCTTCTGTCATACTCTGGCTATTAATTGAGATAAAGTAAGAGAAATCTGTAAAGGCATGCTCAGATTCCTAACTTCTCAGTACATTAGGCTAGTATGTTATATTATTGTGCAAGAACAATGGAGCACCTAAAAAAGGGAAATCATCTTTCAAAAGCCAGGAGAGAAAGTTTTTGAGGGGTTATGGGTCACCTGAATAAGAAAGATAGCAGTTGGAAACGATGGCCAAGAACGAGCTAGATGAATTCAGAAAGGGGTAAAAGTTACAGGCATTGCATGTGAATGGAGAAGGCTGGGCAGATAAGAGCTTGAATACCTACTGATTCTTTTCTGTGCCTCTCTCTACTGTATTTATATGCATGTCCTATTAAGCAATAGGGGACATAAGTTCCTGGGGGTCAGGATCCATGTCTGATTCAATTTTGTGTGTCCCTCAGGGCCTAGCAAAGCTTTTCCACCAAGGCTGACTGACAAGGAGTGTGTGCAACATGATCTGATGAATTTGCTTAAAAAGTAGGACATTCCCTCACACACAGCATCACACTTCTCCCAGAGACACCCTATTTGCAGTGTATTCATTTCAATACAATTGACCCATATACAATACAGCATAATTAAAAAGCTACAGTTCTTCTAACTTTAGAAAGGTTTTGGTAGTACAGCAAAATGTTTATTGAATATTTGATTTCTATAGAAACCTTATTTTGATCACTATTACATTACCTTGCCAGACATTTACAATACACTGGTAGTTTCAGTGATGTTAAGCACTGTTTTACTCAACTACTTAGCTTTAAAACCCAACTTTTAAAAATTGCCTATTTTGTTGATTGGCCCAACACTAGTCCAGTCTTCAACCACAGTACCCACACTTACACCTAAGGGGTAGATGCATGGAGGAGAAGCTCCACACAAATATAAAGTCTTAGTATTGTTACTGCTGTTTAATATGAAGTCTTCGGGAATTAAGATTTAAATTTAGAAAGCTCGACAAATTAATGTATGTAAACAACCTCTGAATATTTGTAGCAGGAGTTGACAAATCCACAGCAGAAAATGGAAGCACTTGATTCCTTTTAGTATCCATTCTGATTTCAAAATCTGAAAGAAAAAATCGATACTGATTTTTCAAACATTACTCAAAGTGAGTTTCTCTTTCAAAGTGTCTGTTAGTACTAACAACAATGATAATGGGCAGCAGCTAAAATATATTGAGCTTAACCATGTGCCAGACACAGACACTCACTCGTCTGGGTTATACACACATAATCTCATTCATCACAGGAACCCTCTGAGGTGGATAGCATTACCCTTACTGCCATTTGACAGGTAAGAAATGGAAGCTGGCAAGTGCCTAACGGCATGTGTGCGGCACAGCAAAAGCCCCAAACCAGGCAGTCCAGCTCCAGAGCCCAAGCTGCACTACGCAAAACCTGCCACAGTGAACTCAACTTTTGTCAGAAGAAAGGGAAAATCAGTAAAATAAAAGAGGAAAGTCATATAAAGTTTTATACCAATATGATATTTATGTGGCAAATGTACGTTTTCAGAGAAGTACTCTTCTCCCAGAAGACTACTCAGCACCTCTGCGACCTTCGCATTTGGGTACAGCGGCATGGAGGGCAGCTGTGGCAACGCTAAGTCTATGGCATTCTGAAAGGGATTGTCATCGAGTTTTAGACATGCAGCCAAAATATGAAGCTTGCCAACATTCCTCTTCATGTCAGCTAAAAAAAAAAAAGAGAAAGAAAATATACAGTTAAGGTTAATTGACCTGTGGCGCTATTAATTGTTTATGAATGCCACATTTAAGAAATGTACTAATGCATGTATATTTCTGATTATCTGTTTCCTACCAGGAGGAATCTCTCTGTTTCCCTAATTCTCATAGCATCTAGATCATGCCCTGTACTTGACAATGTTTTAAGATTTAAAATATCTTTCAAGGTGATTTAGTATAAATTCACTAAAAAGATGAGGAAATGTTCAGGAATGTTAAAATGCCTCATAATCAACTAAAGGTACAGTTGGGACCAGAATCCAGGTCTCCTGGGTTAAAGGCTGTTTCCCCCCACGTCAGACTGCCTGAAAGATCAGCACATGCTATTCCTTCCTTACAATTCCACTTGGGAATTTCCTAACACTGTGTTTAAAAGAATTTAACTACTCGCTCAGACATATCACCATATTTGTATACTGCTATTCCTTATTTAATTAAAGACAAAAGTCGGCAATTAATTTGCTCCAAGAATAAATAAATTCATTATTTTGTTAATTATTTGGTTTCTTGATCCAACAGTTGACTTCATTTGGCTTCAAATGTGACATCTAAAGATTAGGAAGTACAAATACCTTTGTTCAAGGCATAAAGAGAACATTTAGCTTTTGTATAAGTGTACAAAATGTAAGAGGAACAATAATGATGTCTCTTACTCCTGCCTTCCATATGTAGGATCTGTCATTAAAGAAGGCTCCATAGGTTTGCTGGTTTAAGCACAGACCTTTGACTCCACCATTCTAGAGTCCTTCCTTAGTAGTGTCTGCTCTGTACATTTTAACTAACACTGCTCCAACTAAGACCCCATTCAGAATCACAGGTAGCTCACAGTACTGCCCGTTTCAGTCACCACTGTGCACTGACACCCTACCTGACAGCAGCAGCTCATTGATGATGTCCTTCTGAAGCAGCTGATTAATAAGGACCAGGGGAAAATGGTTCATCAGGCAAAACGAACACACAGCATTCAACAGGTTTTCAGAAGAGATGTGGTGAAGATAACCAGTCACAGCACTAGCCATAACTTCTAGAAACCTGCAGGGGAACAAAGAAAGGTCAGCTTCCAAACATGAACAGAAGACAAGGTCATGGTAGAGCTAGTGAGATGCCATACAACCAGTAGTTTAAGGAGTCCAAAGGAGGTTAAGAAAAGCAGGCTTGCAGTAGGTGTGCACATGTCTTTTAGGTGCAGTGTCCATCTCATAAGAGATATACATACTTAGTCTTCTCCCATCCCACTCCTCCTGCTGTACCTCATGCTTCAGCAACACCCAGTAGATGCCACTCCTTGCATATGCTCTGCTGTTTCTTTCCTGCCTCGCTTGAATATAAAGTCCTTCTCCTCAGAATGTTCTTTCCTGCTTATCTGCCCACGGTTAACTCCTATCTATCCAACTTTTAAGATCTGCTAAGGTACCATTCTTCACAACAGCATTGTTTGGCATCCACTCTGACCCTCCACTTCTCCAGGCAAGCACCCTGGCAATTCCTTCCTCTCCTACCATATATCCTGTGTAAAACTCTTATCACTCCAATTTTTGTGCTACATTGTATTGCCAATTTCTTTGTCTACCTTACCCATTACACAGAAACCTCTGGCAAAAACGACGGTTATCTTTTTCATCTTTGTCCTAAGTACCTGACTGCTTGGTACATGTTTTCTGACTAAATAAACAAATTTAGCTGAGGAAGACATGATGAGTAGAATGTTAGTGGAAAAGGATGCATCAAGAATGAACTAAAAACTCACATTGTGTATATTAAATATGCCTGGCTTTTTAACATGTTGTCATACCTCAATAGTGGCTTGAAAAAGAATGAACTGACTTCCAGAATTACTGAACTTAAGACACTTGCAGATCTAGTGGCCATATGCAACGCAAAGGAGTTCCAGAGTTCAGAAGCACACTAGCGACTAGGCTGCAAGTCGGGGATTATCTTTAGGGTGGTAAATCCAGATCAAGAAAAGAAGAAATCAAAGGACTGAAATGACAAGAAGGACAGGGAACACAAACTTCTTTTTCTATAATCCTCAGAATACCAAATTCAGACAACTACACATTAATGGGCATTCAGGAAATTCTGACTGCCTAATCTTGATTACCAGCCACACTCTCACTGCCCTAATTTCTTTAAGGGCAAAATGCTAAAGTGGGAGAGTAAGGGTTAGGTCAGGGTTTCTCAATCTCAGCACTACTGACATGTTGGGCCAGACAATTCTTTGCTGTGGAGCTGTCCTGTGCACCAGAAGACATTAAGGGCCTCTACCTTCTAGGGGACAAGAGAACTCTCCTCTCTTCCCCCTCCCCTGGCATTAACACTAATGCCTCCAGATATTACCAAATGCTCCCTCGGAGGGAAAATCACCGCCAGTGGAGAACCAATGGGACACATGAAAGCAAGACGGACAGAAGTACAATATTCATGATTCCCCTTCTGTATGATTCTGCTCCTCGTGTGTTTTATTCAATTTCCCAAACTTTGTTACTGGTTATGGTTGTCTTTGTTATACCCCCTCTATTTCAAATATAACAATTTTATTGGACCAAGTTATCTCTTAGGATGCCTATAGCTGAAAAACTCCCTAATCAACCAATCCTAACCCCATGGAATTTGTGGAGCTGTTTCTGGAGTATTAGTTACCACTCAGCTTGACATTATTTGTCAAGAAACTATAGGAGGTACATAGGAGCCTCAAAAGAAAACCAAGCCAAGGGAAGAAAGGAAAGTTGAATTTGGGAGATACAGTTCATCCTTTTCTTTACAATGTCTATTCTGTGCCAGGCCCTGGGCTAAATTCAGAGTAACAAGAAGCTGGGTCTGATTCTAGAGGGCTTTCCAAATGAGAAGCAGAGACAGGCTCACTGACAAATAATCAGACTATACCACAGATACATATACAACACAATAAGCACAGGGGCTCTGAGAGAGACAATGAAGCAGGGCAGTAGGTACCGAGTCTTCCAGTACAGTGGAAAGCAGAGTGGGCAGCTGCTTCATAGCAGGGCCAGCACTTTTTTGATTACCTGCCCGCGAGGGATGGGCATTTGACCCAAACTCAGTCAACCAGATTTTCTCTTTAGGACATTTGAATTTTGAGAGAGAACCACAAGGACAGAAAGCACTTGGAAGTCAAGCCACTTAATGGCAAAGAGATGGTCTGTGACTCTTACCACTGAGACTCTCAGAACTGCCCTAGTTTATTTTTCCAAGGCCTCTGTGACCCACACTCTTAATTTTTTTAACCTGTGCACCAGCCATTGTTTTAAGAACCTGACATAGGTTAACTCATTTAATCCTTATAGCCACTGCAATTAAAAATAACCCTTATTTTTTAATCCCCATTTTAACAGATGAAGAAACTGAGGCACAGATAAGTAACTTGCCAACAGTGAATGGCAGAGCTGGGATACAAACCTAAACAAGATGTCTCCAGAGTCTGTAGTTTTAATCACTCTTCTAAAAAATGACATTTTATTTGTGTTTCTGGTTTTTGATGAACCCTAACTTATCTTGAGAGGAAGGAAAGATATTCTGGGTAGAAAGCAGAGGTATTAAAGCCTGGTGTAACTGAGGAATTGCTGTATTTAATAGTAGAAGCGCATGGCTGTAGTTAAAAGGGAAAGAATAGAAAGCAGTAGTTTGGGACCAAATGAATAGTTAGGGTCAAAACTGAACTATGAACTCAGGAGCTAAGAGAATAAGCTGGGAGAGTTTGAAATGAGGACTCCAATGCTAAATTAACAAATACATCATAAAAAACAAAGAAACAAGCAAGAGAAAGGATAGCAAGAATAAAATAAGATAAAATTGTTTAACTTCATAAATCAGGAGTACTGTTTTATTTCTGGCCATGGATGTGCTCACTTGTAATAATTCACTGAGCTTATGATGATTTGTAATCACTTCTGTAAGAACGTTATTATTTAGCAATAAAAAGTTTAAAAAAAAGTACATACTCTTGGGCCTGGCATTCGTAGAAGTGATTGAGAGAAGAATACACATGAAGAATAGAGACAATATTTTTGATGTTTAGGCAGTCAGGTTCATCTATTACTTTCTTTTTAAGTAAGTCCATCAAACCAGTATGTCGAAAGCCAAGGTTTGCAAATAAAATGAGGAGAGGAATAACCTTTAAAAAAACAGTGAATTGAGGGAAAACTTTTTAATAACTACAATATGCTAGTAACAATATTTTTAGATCTCAAAAAATTTAAACAGCAATAAAATTGTCCTGATCGAGAGACTATTCCCTAAAAACAACAATTACCTTTTCCTCACAAAATGATTCCAGTAATTCTTGAATCAGGTAGAATAAGCAACCTCTTTTTATAAGCTGACAACCAGAGCAAACAATGGTTTCTACACTTCCATTTCACTTAAAAATAAATCCTTTCATATGTGCTTTTCATATAATAGATCTGAACACTCCTTAAAATATACATTTTCTGAAGTTTGCAAAATGACCGACTCAATTTTGAACTGCTCCCTTCCAAACCTACACAGTTCCTCCATTCTAACATATAAGAGATAACTCAAAAATTTCTATATTCAGTATTAATTGCTATAAATGGGAACAGAAATAATATGATTAAAATAAAATTCCCAGTTCACCTCTTGGAATTTCTCACAATTAGCACTTTTTTTCCAAAATCAATTTCCATGGCAAACTCAATATTCACCTTCTCCTCTAAAGTAAACCGAACCTCATGATCTTACATGGTTACCACTGCTTTACTATGAAAACAAGTTTTTACCAACTGCTTCATTTAAATGTTTACATTACTAATATTTCCCCCCAATTTAAAGGCTCTTACTAAGGAAACAAGTTAATGTCCATAAATAGAAAATAGACATGATCATTGAAGTAATGACATTCTGTTCTTCAAAAACCTGTCACATCACTCATTTTTATTACTCTAAATCTAACAAAGAAAAAATAGAAAGACAGAAATGATCCTAATTATACAAAATATCATCCAACCTTTTGAAAAACAAATACAAGGGCAAGCTTTAGACAACATAATTTTTATTTCAGATATAAAGATGGAGCAAAAGACTGAATAGAATATTAACAGGTAACTCCAGACAGAAATGTGAAGAAGCTAACTGTTCAAGTCAATTTAGCATTAGAATATTTTGGGCATGACTGCCATAAACTTGATAGAGAAATAATTAGAATGCTAAACAAAGTAATATGCTTCTTGAAAGTTTAAAGGCTTATTCTAAACTCTCAATATACTTACATGTTTCAACTTCCAGATGTCAAAAGTTGTAGCCACATAATCTGCTATTCCCTTGAAAAGATATAAATTATAGTATCGGAGTTCTCTGCAAGACTGCAATATGTTGATCAATACTTTTAAAGGACACCCATGGATATTATCTTTAAAAATGAGTTAAATAAACAAAAATTACTAGGTTTGAAAATTAGATCCAAGAGTCTCCATATTAAATACTTTTGTTTCTTTGTAAAAAAAAAAAGTACTGTATTTTTTAAAAAAGAAAAAACTACAGGCAAATATAACATTTAGATCTAACCATATCATCAGATATTTTGCATGTAACAGCAAAGTTTCTAAAACAAAGCAAATGTAGTCCAAAACAGGTGAGATGCTAAAAATCATGAAGGAAAAATCCTCTTACCTATGACCATCTTACTGCATTCATTCAGAAGTAAAATAGAACGGTGATTCATGGCAGCTAGTACCTCAAACATGTGCTGACTATTCAAAGAAGAAAATTTGCCTAAGTCCCTCAAAGCTTTCATCTAAAACAAAACAAACTCAAATTTATCATTTGTAGCAAAATATGTTAAACTTTTATTTTGAAATGAAAAGGATAAAGTTGAACACAATGATTCAAATATATAAACTATAAAATATGTAATATATAAAGTAATTTAAATATATAGACATTAAATATATTTATATAAATATAAATCTACTTCTCTTATTTTACTTTAGCAAAGTTAAACCCAAAAGCCCAACAACATCCTCCTAAAACTGACTTTAGAAAGTGATAGCAGGTCACAAGACATATTTTTTTCAAATCTCACCCACTAGAGAAAATTCAGAAGGTGTATACCTCCAGCTTCCTTTTAAGAATATCTGGTGCATCCTTTCCAATACATTTCATCACAACTTGTAATGTGAAGACATGTTCTATTTTCCAAAGTTGCTGATCAACTAGTATCCTGCAATCAAACACGATAAACACCACAATCCTAGAATCTTAAAACCAGAAAAGAAATCTTAAAAGTCATTCGGTCCAGCTCCTACTTCTAGGCACGAAATAAGAAGCCCATAGGAATGACCTACCTGCCCAAGAAATTATACATAGTTAGTGAAAGATCCAGGACGAGTCTAGCACTATTTCCTCTCACATTATTCTGCTATCGTTATGAACAAACAAATCACATCAGGAGATATCCTGCTATCCCAGTGCACAATCAATGAAAAAGGGAATTAGTTATTATTCTCACTGACCTATGACATTAGATCAGTTGAACTGATTTTAAAATTATAAAACTCAAGCTCCTTTATCAAGTTGGGCCAGTGTCATGTAACCTCCACATAGTGGCCAAATAACTCTTACGAACTGAATACATGTCAATTCTCCCACAGCCCACATCAGTACTACATTTTAAGATCAATTTAAATGTCTATGTTACCCACATCTTTCTTATGGTGCACCCTAAAAGCAGCATTATTTACAACTTTACCTGATACAGAGTCAAGATTTTAAGTTCATTAAGGTATTAAAGGCTATTGGTACTAACAAAGTCTCCCCCTACCCGGAAAAAGTTCAGCGTTCATGTTGGTTTTTGATTTGAGATGTAAGAGGAGCACAGAATGCCATGTGAAGAAAGCACAAGATAGTCCTCTCACCTCAATCCTATACGAAGAGCGTCCACATTCTTGCATGGCTCCATTGCCTCTAAAACAGCTGACAAAACTGAAAGACATTTCTCATCACACTCATTGATACGTTCCTATTGAAATATAATCACAAAAACACTATTGGTAATGAGCCCCTAGTAGAGCATCTCACCCAAGCAAATCCACTGAAGTGATGCTTTCAATTAAAGAATTAAGTATCAAACCAGTAATTCATACAGTCAGTCCACAATAAAAGCACCTTTGGGATGTCATACATAGTGAATTTTCCAAATACCCAATACACACTTCTTTATGCATCAACACTTTTTTACATTCACCATTTTTGCTGAAAATCTATTTGATATTGATTATATTTCTTTGCTTCTGAAATAACTTTATCAAACATTATTTTTACCTCTTCTAAGGACTCAAGGTCATGAAGACAGCAAGTGTAGTAATATAAGAGCTACTGAGGTATACAGAGCAATTTGCCCATCCCTAAAGAACCCTAGAGAGCTGTGTCCCTATAAATTCCCTATATCCTCTCCTTGGTATCAAACTGTTAAGTTTAGTTGTGAATTTTCTGATCCATATCTGCTGTCACATTTCCCACAACTATCTGGGTCTCAAGAAGAGCCTGAGGCCCCAGATTATTCCTTCAGGTCCCTTGGGTTAGGGTACTAATTTAGTTTCCAGAAATAGCAATAAGCATAATTTGGAAAGTGAACAGTGAACAGTAACAACACAGCTTACCAGTGCTCTACAATTTAATCACAACTAGGCTATACACCTCACAAGAGTAGTTGTGATCACATCTGGGGAATAAGCTAAAAGAGATACACTCTTTTCCTAAAATTACAAGACTAACAAGGCACAAAGTCTCAAGTCAGAACCAGATGAGATGAATAAGGCTGGGAGAAAAAAAAAAGTCTCACTTTCCATAGAAGGGTTTCCATAACAATTTACAATATTCCATCAATACGTGCTGTGAAAGGAGAGATCATCTGACTATGTGTTTGAAGGGCAAATTCACTGACGACAGACTGACCTTTCATCTCTAGCTAAAATATCCTTACAACATTCCAACAGGTCAATGAGTTCCGATCATATACGCAGATATTCTGACTCCACATACCCACTGCTTATATCTCCCCAATGCAGATACTACACTGATGTAAACACCTGTCAAGATCGAGTAAGAGCATCACTGACAAGGTAAAGTGACTTACTATAATCACTTCTCAGTAACTATACAGGGAATACAGTCCATCAAATAAACATGGAAATTCTGTAGTTTAAATATACACATACACACAAATTAAAAATCAGTTCTTGGTTGAGGACATATGGAAATCAGAAATGTAAAAAGTTAAAGTTAAAAACTATCATACACCTATGAACCCAGGTCTTGAATTTGACAGATTTATGCCAGATAATACACAGAAAATTCCTTTTAAAAATTATTTAATTATGACCAGATACTAATCCTGTATCCTCCTCCCACAACTCTACTTCTTATCATGAAGGCCTTCTCCTGACTAGTTTGGAAGCCTGTTATACACTCTCATAAGATTCTATTTTTCTTTCATGCACTAAAAGCTCTACATGGCCGAATTTTATTCATAATTGTATCCCCTTGTGCTCACCGTAGTGCTTATAACACAGTAACCGTATGATTCAGTAAATGAATGTTGGTTATTTTTGTAGTTCCCTACAAAATATCTGTCTTCCTCTCTAGAATACAAGGGCAGGAATCATGTCTTCTACATCTTTATATCCCTAGTTACAAGTACAGTAACTCATACATAGTTCACACTCAAAAATGTTTACTGCACGAATAAATGATTCCACTAGCTGTGTGACTTTAGCCAAGTTGCTTAACATCACTAAGTCTATCTCTTCATCTGCAACACTGAGGTAACATCGACCTTGCAGGGCTGTTGAGGATTAAATTGCATTATATAGGTACAAGGTGTAGGTATTCAGTAAATATTAGTTCCCTTCCCTTCTCTACTTCCTTCAACTGCCCAACATTCCCTTGAACATTTTGTATCTCTCTTCATTTCAGCTTATTACTCATGATTACTCAGCTTTGGAAAAAAAAAACAGAGCAAGTTTTCATAAATTTCCATAGCAAAAGGAAGGAAAGACCTCACTAACTTATGATCTCTAAATCATGTATGTGCAGGAACAAATATAAAGGAAACTACCATTTCCCAATAGTCTCCTTCAAGGAAGCTACATCTCTATTTTCCTTTCTTTAATGACATGCCAAATTGAGTAAAAGGAGGTTTAAGTCTCCTTTAGATTTTACCTGGACCACCCTCAGCAAAGTCTGTACCAGCAGAGTGTTCTGTGGAATTCCAAGCTTCACCACGGCATGAAGACTGAACAGCAACTGGTTAAAGTGCATGACCTTGGCTTCTCGCATTGTTTGTTCACACAGCTGGCTAAACGAAGGGTGGCTAAACATCAGCTGTTTTTCAAAGCGCTTCTGGTCTTCAGACATCCTTTTGGCAATTGTCCACATTGCTGAGAGATAGTTATTACTAAGAAATCTTGGTACTTCTGAGTATTTATCTAACACATCAACCAGAGAATTACACTCCTGAGACAGTTCTCTGCATTTGTTAAGGGTTGGTTTTGGTTTTTTGATGAGAACATCTTCATGAGTGGCCTCATGATAAAAGTTTATTCTCTTCAAATCATCATCAGGAACAGGAGAGTGTTCTGAGTCGAAGGACAGTCTTCTAAGACAAAGCAGTCTGTCAACTGTAGGAACTGTTACCGTGCTTATGCCCTTTGTTTGAAAGTCGTCATCTACTGATTTAAAAATTAAGGAATCCTGCACGAGATATCTAATAGATGATTGCACTCCATTTTCAAAGTTATTTAAGAGGTTTCTTGGGTTCCAGTGTGAATAAACACTATTTGGTCTGCTAAATCCCAAACTGTACAGCCTCACAGTTCTGATTGTTGTAACTAAAGTATTAAGTTGTCTGAGATTCCATAAAAAGGAACCTGCTCTGTTATTCATTTTGCTATCCACTGAAACACTTTCAAATGGCTTTCAAGTTGTATGACACAAACGTTGCTTCTATTGGTGAAAGAGCAAACATGCGGTTGTTTTCCTATAGAGGAAAGGGTTACGAAAGGAATAAAAATTAAAGCAACATTTTTCAGGAAATAAAATGCCTTTAATTAAAAACGGGAACCTATGGAGACATTGAAAATTTACATTAAAACGGTGTGACTATTTTACCAATATGAGCTTCTCATACTTCTTCCACAATGTGTAAGCTGTCTTAAAGGAGCTACCTTGGAAGTAGTCGTTATATAAATAAGCTTTTTTAAAAAGTGGATTTCTGGATATAATGTGTTCCCATAAAGCTTCCCCTGAACATGTGTTCAATGAAAATTAAGAGTTTAATGTTGATGGATACTTTTTAACATAAAGATTTAGCAACAGCCGAACCCGGACTAGTACGTATAGAGACTCAGACAGACCAGGAGGGTAAGGAGCAAACTAAAGTGATGCTTGTACGTGGCCTACGCTTGTGAGGAAGATGCAACCAGCCAGTCTCACTAGATCTTAGACCCAGTGTCAGGAGCCGGTCTTTCCGGAGCTAGGCCGCGCAGTATTAACCCCCCCCCCCAAACTTAATGCCCGGGGCAACTCCTAAAACTTTTACTCGAAAAATAATAAATTAGGGTGAAGTACCACCAACTGTCCCGCGTATGCTCGCCCACCACTCACCTTAGGTAAGAACCCCGTGATCCTGCACCGCCGCCATGCCTGCGTCCCCGGAAGCTGCGTGTATCGCGAGATTACGGATCCGTCATAGGTAAAAAAATGTAGGTTCGCGGCAGTTGGAGAAAGGTTCGTTCACAGAAAGGAAAGTCTACGAAAGAGAATAACAAGTTTTTCTAGCTGCAGGGACAGGAACCAGGGAGATCACAGAGCTTTTTAAAGGCAATGTATGATCGTGTAGCCGTAGCACCTAACCCTTCCTGCCCAGCTTCAGACCGCCGCGCTCAGCTTCAAAGCGCGCCTGCGCCATGCCATTGGCAGAATGGTTGCCAGGAAACCGCGGAACCAGGTTTCCTACGGCCGGGTCTAGGCTTCACCATGGCCAAATTCGTGCTGGCTGGTAAGTTCCGCGTCCGCCCACAGAGCGCTCAGAACGCCTACCATTTGCTCACCTCCTATTGCCGCTTTGCAGTGATCTTAACTGGCTTCTATTCTACTAACTCCAACCTCTATATGGACCACCTCAAGCTTTCTTACGCATTCATTCAAAGATATTTGTTGGGCATGACGGTGTACAAAACATTGTTGACCCTGGACATACAGTATGGGGAAGACAGATCCCTCCCTTGGAGGACCTTTCAGTCTGATGGATACAGAAGCATGTGAGCAAGTAGTTTTGAAACAGCGTGATTTATGCAATGAGGGAGACGTACACAGAACTCAAGGAGATGTTGCAGGAACCGATTTGTGAAGGTTGGGATAGGAATGCCATTCTAGATGAAAATACAAAGGCTAGAACACCCTATTATCTCAATATGGTGAAAATGACTGGACCTGAGGAGCCAGATCCATGCATCTCAAGTGCACCAAGCAAACGCTTGTAAAAACTGTATATTGAAAGCAATAAGTCATTGAAAGTTTTCAAGCAGGAGAGTATCCTTAATGGGTTTACATTTTAGGAAGTCTACCTTATCAGCAATGGGGGAAGGATTGGAAATGTCGATGGCGTCCGAGAAACCACTGAAGAGGCTTTTACTACAACAGGACATTGTACCTGCCTTCTTCCTTTCTCGGCAAGTTTCTTGAAAGAGTAGACTGCTCTTCTATCTCTAGGTCCTACCTAACTCATCTAGCTTCTACCCCCTTCATAAATGGCCCTCACCAAGGTCACCAATGACTTTTACAGAAGCTGTCCAATCCTTGTCCTACATAACCTCTTTGATGCATTACCACAATTGACATCTCCCATCTGTCTGAGAATCTATTTCCTTTGCTTCTTTAGTCATTCAAAAGAGTATTTTTTTTGAGCACTTACAGACTATATATGCTGAGAAGATGGTGGTAAATAAACTTACAGAGAAGGTTGTATGTGTGGCAGTGTTCAGACAGGATTATAGGAGCCGTGACAGGGGACTTTATTTAGCCAGACAAAGACTTCCCGGAGGGAGTGATTTTAAGCAGATCTGAAAGATGAGAAGAATTGTCTCGCAGAAAGGAGGTTGAAAGGAGGAGAGTAATTTATAGGCACGAGTGGCAAGGAGTGCGGTTGGAATGAGGAGAGCTAATTTGCTAGTTTGGTGATGATTAAGAGGTTACAATAAGCAAAAAATTTAAAAAGATTCAGTAGGACTGGAGCAAAAAGTACAGGAAGGAATATCATAGGCCGAGATCAGAATTGGATAATGCAGATGCTTGTGAAACACGTCCAGTATTTTAAACTTTATCCAAAGTACATGGGATGTTTTGGAAGGGGAGAACATAATCAAATTTACATTTTATCTGAGTGTTATCTCCGCAGTGTTGGAAGAGAAATACTAGATGCAAAGACCCTGGTTAGGTGCTAGAGTCAGTCCAAGAAGGAGATAATGGTGGCCTGGCCTACACTGGTAGGCAATGGAAACGGAAGGAATTGAGTGGATTGGAGTGATATTGGGGAGAAAGAATCTGTAGAACTAGATGTCTAATTGTGTGGAGGAAGGCAAGTAAGGGAGAAGAAGTTAAAATTATTCTTAAGCACTGTTTTGAATAACTGTAGATAAGGAGTCTGGAAAAAAGAAGGGTAGGCTTAATATTCTGGATACTCTCAATACTCCTAAATAACTGGGTAGATGCACATAAAGAACAGAAGAGAAGAAGATGATTTAGCAAGGAAATGGTAGGAAAGTTTGTCATAGACATGCTGAGTGTCTATGAGACATTCAGAAAGAGATGGAAAAATATAGAAGGGCATAGACTTCTATACAGGGAGAAATTTCTGAACTGGACATACAGATTGCTACTTGAAACCAAGGGAGTGGAGAAGACTAGCCAGGAAAATGCACAGAGTGTGAAGACAAGATGCCTTTCAGAATGCTAACCTTTTAATGGATTGATAACATAATGAGAACTTACAAAATATAGTGAGGAGTGGCCAGAGAAAGAGGAAGTAATCCTGAAGAATACCCCCACCATTGTGGGGGTTTCAAAAGGGTAGAGGGGGGACAAAAGCTGCCAAAGGTCAACAAGAGAAGGATCAAAAAGTATCCATTGGCTTTAGTGACATAGAGGTCCTTGGTGCCCTTTAGAGAATTGTGGAAAAAGCCAGATTGCAGTGGGGTGAGAAACAAATGGAAATCAAGAACTGGGGATGGCAAGTGTGCATAACTCCTTCAAGATGTTTTAATAGAAGGGACAGGTGGAAGTCAAAACTAGAAGAAGACATGGGCCTTTTATTTTTTAGGACAGGGTGAACTTAAATTTATGATGAGTATATTTAAAGATGTTGGAAAAGGGCTATTAGAAATAGAGATAAGATGCTAGAAAGAGGATGACCAATTGGGCAGAATTAGTGGCAATTCAGAAGGCAGAAGAGGGTGGTCTTCAGGGCATAAGTGGTGAGGTTAGACCTAGACAGAGGGTAGGTTCCTTCTTCCATTGAATAGAAGGAAGGAAAGGATGAGTCCAAATGCAGGCAGGCTTGTAGGTGTGGTGGCAGGAGGCTAGGGGATTTCCCAACTGATGTCTTTTGTATGATTTGGCTTAGCTTTTGTAAAGTAGAAAGCAAGGCTGTCTATTGTCTTCTGATAGGACAGAAAAATGTTGGAGAGAAGGAAGAAGTCTGCAGAAAGTGGACAAAGTTTGGCACAGTAATTGTGGAGAACAAAAGAGTGCCAGTAAGGGAAACAGAGGGATCTCCAAGCAGTGCTGAGAGCTGAGTGAGGCTGGAGACCATGAATCTATAATGCCACCTCTCTGCTTGGTTCTACCATGTTTCCCCAGGGGTTCCTGGGGGATGGGATCCAGGCACAGAAAAAGCAGGTAATCGGGTTTATACAGGCCTTTTACCAGGCTGATTGCCAGAAACACAGTGGAGCAAGATAGTTTAAGGCATGAACCAGAGAGTGGTTTGAATACGTGAACCATGGATTTGAACTAGACAGGAAAGCTACTAGACATGGGGGAATTATGAGGTTGATGACTTCAAAGTTGTCCTAAGGTTAAAGAATTAGTGGTCAGGAGTAACTGGGGTAGAATGCTCTAGAGACGGTTCTGCACTTGGCCCCTGCCCCTTCTCTCCTATCAGACACGCAATCCCATCCACTCAGTGGCTTAATTTCCTGTATATTGATGGCTGCAAAGTCTGCATCTTAATCCCTTACGTGAGGCTTGCACGTCAGATGTACACACACAGCTACCTGATGGTCATACCCACTTAGATAAACTACAAATATGTCCAACTAAATTTGTCTATAACTAAACTTCTCTCCCATGATTTCTCTCTAGCAAGGTGAGGATCACCTACCCAAGCCAGAAAATAGAAGTTATCCCAGACTCCTTTCTCCCTCACATTCTCTTTCCCCCAGTACTCCCTACCACACGTGTCAAATCTGCATGTGATTTTACCACCACTCCTCACTTCACACTTTGCCTTTTAGTGGCTACTAATGAGTGGTTCATTTTCAGTGGTTCATGCTTAATTAGTAGCATGGCAGCCCCTTAGAGGAAATGAGGTCTAGCATAGAACTAGAAGAGAGTAAATATTCAGCAATCTATTTTCCTTTCCACATTTTATTACTGGAGAATCTGACTTCCAGTGAAATTTGTTTTATTTTTACCAATATAATAAAAATCAAAAGTTAATGTGGTTTCAGTTTACACTTTAACTCTATGTTATAAAACCTATCACAACTGATTAATTCTGTAATTATATGGCAAATACTTATAACTATGTGATAATTGCTATGTGATGAAAGAAAACATTGCTACTTTGAACTCTTTTAGGTAGAGCAGATTGCCCATATTATGCTAAAGCAGAACTTCTAGCAGACTACTTACAAAAGAATCTTCCTGACTTTCGGATACATAAAATTACAAAACATCCTCATGTTTGGGAGGTAAGAAGCCTTTATAATACAAGTCCATGTACTGCTGATACTTTAATACTAATAAATTCCTAGTTATTAGTCTCAAAATATCATTTATGCACTTTCCCCTAATACCCAGTAGAACAAGAAGGCTGTAACCAATCTGTAGAATAAATTTGGCTGGTTTCCCCCTCAAGAAACCAGGTAGCTTATATTGAATTTTTACACGGTTAATTCTCTTTCATAGTGATTTCTAATGACATCAGGGACTTGTTTATTTGAAATACCCTTTTGGAGGACTCTTTCTCCAGAAACAGCCTAGGATGGATATTTGGGTGAAGGAGTTTCCTTTACTGAGGAGTTGCTCTTGGGAACAACATCCTGGGAAGGAATGAGAGCAGCAGGATTGGGCAACAGGAGAAGGTGAAGTGCCAAACAGCTGCAACAGAAGGCTCAACTGGCCCCACGAAGGGACTCTGAAGTTGGGCTGACCCTTCAGAGTGACCCCAAATATAGGCAAGGGGGCTCGGGTGTTGTACTCTCACAGCTAACAGTTACTGGGTTGGGGCTGCCCTTGGGGAAGGGAGTTAACCTTAGGCAAGTTGAACTGAGGTCAATTCCTGGAGACTTAGCACTGAGCCATCAGCAGCCCGTCTGCTTGGTGGCTGAGGGAATGAGTGCCTTGATCATGAAGGGGGATGTGGACTATACATGACGGATCTGCTATACTATCCAGTTGTGCCATTTGGATACATGCGCTCCATGTAAGTTCACACCATCTGAGAACAGCCCTTCTAGGATTCCAGTTGGCATCTTTCCCTGGGGCAGCTTTACAAGAGAAAAGTTGATCAAATGACCTGCAGTCTCCCCTGCACATTGTTTCAGGGCTTTAAGGATACTCATCACATCTTTTTTACTCTCCATTATAGATTCCCCTCACCCACTGCTGGTCTAGGTGACTTATTAGCTCTACTGACTAGCTTTATATCCTTAGGGGTCTGAGCCTTAGTCTCTATTCCTTTTCAAGATGTGACGGTTGTACTTGTCCATTTGCTGTAAAATTGAGCAAGGCAGTACCAAAAATGCCCCAGTGGATCACCTAGATGACAGTCTTTCCTGCCCATGTGGGGTAGTAGCTGCGCTACTTGCTTCCAATCAGCAGGACCAGTTACCCTTCCTAGAATGGTAACTCTTTTCCTTGCTCGCTGGCCTCTTAGCACAGAGCTCAAAGTGACCAAGTGGCAGCCATAGCTTAGACTTTAATAGGAGTCTTTCTGATGAAGCAGCCCTACCCTGGGATTTAAAATCTCCAGACCCATAGTATCTACAGGAAGAGGGTTGGGGGAAGCACAGATTCCCCAAGGAGGAGCAATGGTAGATAGGGTCACTCTTAATTTTATCCCTTGGCTTCTGGATTCATGTATTCTACCTACTTGGGCAAAACACTATATTGATTTATGGTATATATTGCATCCTGAAAGATGGTGCCCCATCCTTGCAAGGTATCAGCCCCCAAGCTGCTGCCTCCAGCTTCCTTACCTGTATATGTGCTGACTCAAATCAAAGTGAATCACTGCGCTTTCCAATGTGGAAGGGGCCCAATGTAATCAACATGCCACCAAGAGGCTAGTTGACGTCTTCAAGAGATAGTGCCATTTTCAGGGTGTCAGTATTGGTCTCTGTTCCGGCACACTGGCCGTTCAGCAGGAGCCCTGGCTAGATCAGCTCTGTGAGTGGTAGCTCCCTCCCTAGGGCTGTGCTCTTTGTAAGCCCATCACACCTTCAGCAACTAAATCATCTTACCTGCTTGGTTGTTTCATGCTTCTTTCACAATAGATGTTCTCTAGTGGACACTGCCTCCTGACCTCTTTTGTTTCAGGATTCTATCAACCCAACTGCCAGGGAGTCCAGCATTATAACAACATGTCCTTTAACAGCCCTGGCCTAGAATGCGCAGCCATGCCACACTTCTCGGTGATGCTGAGACCCCTCTTCCCCAGTGCAGTCCTTATCATTTTGGTGACGGTAGGGTCCTCGAGGCCCTCCCAGAGAACACAGTTGACTAACAGGTTTTCCAACCTTGCATTGTACCATATTCATTCCAGCATGTCCATTTTTTCTAAGCTTTTTGATCCCTTTTTTCATTGTCTTCCATGGCAGTTCTGGCATTTCTATTTTTCTATTTCATTTCATGCTGTTACCTTCAAATAAAAGTCCATTATTTAACCAGCAAAAATGGCTTTATTCAGGAATAGCAGAGAATTGCACTTCAGGACATGCAAGCTGTGGCAAAACCATAGGCAAGTCCAGAGAACAGAGGATAAGAACACTCTTTTAGAGAGGAAGGGCCCAGAAGAGAAGGGCTGCTGTAAGCAAAATATCCACTGGAATAAACTAGGAGTTCCAAGTCTGTGGCTTCTCATTGGCTGAGTCTGACAGTCTCTCATTGGCTGAGCTGTTGAGGAGGAGACCCAAACCTTCCATCCTCCTGTTGGTAGTGAAGTAGCAGCTTAAACAGTATCTGACAGCAGGAAAGCTGAGAGCTCCCCCTGCTTGGCCTGCCAGTGTCACGACAGTGAGGTTTCCCTGTATTAATTTTCACAATGTGAACCATCACTTTCTCCAAGCTTCAGAGAGCCATCCTAGCAATGTGTTGCCCCTGTCTTGTGAAGTCCTTGCCAGGGTGTACACTCTTGAATTGCAGAAGAGTGATTCCTATTGATTAATTCTCCCTTGTCCAACTTTTATGTTCCACTCTAGATCAGCACCCTCAGATCCCATCCTATACATATTACCCCAGCTCCTGCCAGGACACTGACATGCCCTGCTTGGTGCTAAAGGTCCTCTGGGTTAAAGTACTGACACAGGGAAGAACAGAGGGCAGCCCCTGTCCAGTTAGAGCAAGACAAGGGCCCTGGAGAGGACAAACAAGATGCTTACTAAGGACCTTGGAAATGTGAAAAACGAGAGACTTGCAGCTGAAATAATGCAACAATGTATAAGAAGGTTCTCACTGAACCTCTGTGATAAAGAACCATTTTTACTGACTATTAAGTCATGTAGCTCACTAGCTTGACCAAGGAATACTAGTTAAAAATAGAAACGACCTTTAGTATGATTGGCTAGAATAGCTTCTCTCCCTAATCGATGCAACAGGCATAAAACCCCTAAATCTGAGCCCGTAAGCGGCAGCCCTGCCGTTCCCAGTATGTGCCTGCGAGTTGTGTATCTTTGCTTCTATCAGTGGAGAGCTTCTTTCTTGCTTGCCTACCTTGAGCATTTGTGAGGTTCATTCTTCCACTCCATAAACAAGAACCCCGGTATCATCTTTCAGGGGCTGGACCAGGATCTCTTCCTGTTCTCAGCCACCTAGAGGGCAGCTGCCTTTCCCTACTACTCTCACTTTAGTGAAAACTCCTTCCTTACCTATACTTGTCTGACCTGTTGGAGAGTTCTTTCTCGTCCAGAGTCAAAAGCCCTTAGCCCGTCCAGGTTGAGCTTCCCCTAGTGCTCAGGGAGTGACCTCCCGCAACACAACCACCCCTTCCTCCAGCAGCCCAGCGTTTCCCTGGTCAGGCTTTGCTGTGACTAGGGGTACTCTGGTGGAAGCCTCACAGCAGCACTACTTGCTTTACGGTGGGATAAAGGCAGAGAGATCTTCAATATCAGCAAGAGGGATGAGTTTCTAAGATTTTATTTGTAAAGTAGCTTCATTACACATGCCTCCAAAGATAAGAATGTTATCATGTCCTTTACCCATAGGATGTTGTTCTCTGTCTCTACCCACCTCTTGTCATTTGTCATTGGGAGGCCTGGTCTACACAAATCAAATAATGATGATTTAAACTTTTTCTAATATATACTGTCAGAAATCTCCAGGTAACTTTCAGCTCATTAATTCAATCTAAATGATATAAACTATACCTACACATTTGAAAGCAATGTCATATTGTTATGGCCCTAAGACTGGAAATATCTCATATAGCAGAAAAGCAAAAAATCAGCTAAACTTTTTTGAAATCAGTTGAATTGGAATACTTGGTTTATCTTTAAGCTAAACACTTATACTTCTTGTCTCCTCAGCAAAGAGAGCAACTGTCAGTACCTTCATTCAGTTGGCCTTTACTTGGTCAAGGGATTGGAAGAATTTCTTTCTTATTTGATTAATTTGTTACTTAATGCCACTATTTTCTATATTTACATTTTGACAGTCTAAAGACATCTAAATTTTATTATACACAGTAGTAATAAAAAACAAGGTACTTAGTGTTTAAATTCTAAAGTATTGAATTGAATTCTGGGGCAGATTCAGTGTGTGACTTCTCATGGAATATCATCCAATAGGAGTGGCTGAAAGATTTGTGTGAAAAGAATAAGTGGAGTCACAGAAATTCCCCCATCATCTGGAGAGAGCTATTGGATCGTGGAGGGAAAGGTTTGCTTTTGGGAGGATATAATGAATTCCTGGAGCATGCCCAGGTATATAAATTAAGTTGACTTCTCTGTTTATTGAAACATTGTCATTGTCTCTCATTATTTTTCACATGTCTTGCTTTCTAAGGTATTCTCCCAGCTCTCTTTTTTTACTCTGTTCTGGCTTCAAACAAGAACTTTCCATTATAGCCATTGTCAGCTAACTATCTATTCTCTGGTTTTGACTTTTCCTTTTCCAATACTTAGCTTTACTACAATGTCAGCTCTAGCATGACGACTGAGCTGATGAAGGTAGTTGCTCAAGAGAACCTAGAGACACACATAGCAGAAGAGCTGGAGGAAGAAGACCAGAAAGGTCTCATCAACCCCTTGCAGGTCTGGATCACCAGGTGGGAGAGGCAAACCCCAGGATCTGTGAGTTTGGTTGTTTGTATTTAGAAAGGACAATGATGTGGGATTAATTCCATGATGGAAGAATAGCTAATGTCAAGTCTGAGATTCGGATGGATGGATAGATAGATAAATAGGTAGCTAGTTAGTTAGATAGATGGGTGTATATATACATATATATGCCCCAATGTAGCCCCATATATGAGTTTTAGATAATATTTATATACACACTAGTGATTCTAAGAGCAACGTTACAGCAAAGAAATTACTTTGGTAACTGTCTCCAGGTCTTGTCCCCTCATTCTGTGTCTTTCGTGCTCTCTGCTGCTCTCATCCTGCTCTTTGCCTTGCTGTCCTTCTTTCTCTTCCCCCTGCTTACTTTCCCCTCTCCCCACCCCCATCGCACCAACTGTTGCCCTCTCTTTCCAGCCTGCCAGCACTGTCTTTGGCTCTTGCTTGGCGCTCATTCTCTGTAACCCCTTGTTGTGTGCCAGTCTCAGCCTGTCAGTAACTAATGTTGTGGCTGGACCGGCCTATGTGGATCTTATGATTGCAAGATGCCCTCAGCCTTAACCATCAGGAAACTTTGAAAATAAGGGTTTATTACTTCTAAGCTTTAGAAATTATGTCACACACCTGAGGGCATAGAACGAGGCAGGAAAGAGAGAGAAGGCAAGAGTGAGAACATGTGAGTGCACAGGGACTGGGGCTTCGCAGGCTCAATTCATACTGGTGAAATTAAAACCAAGAGTGGGAATTTAAAGCTCAGGAAGAGACAAAATGAGTGGCCCAAATGGTCAGTTATGGAAATCACCAAGATTGCCAAACAAAGGAGCCTCCATGTGGGGAAGTGGCCTGGCTCTCTATCTAGTCAGTGGCTGGCAATGTGTTTATTCAAGATAGCCATCTTTGAAGAGGATGCCTCCCTGGCAGTCAAAGTTTAAGTCAGGAATTCGCATTACTTAAAAGAAAAAAAAAACTGTCAGGGTTTACACCTCCATCCCACCCCTCACTTTTGCCCCTCATTATTCTAGGTCTTGGGGCATGCAGTCTGTTATCACCCGTTCTCTCTGTCTTTGCATGCTGTCTCTGTTTGTCTTGCTATTCTTCTTGCACCCTCCCCATTTCCTTCCCCCCACTTCCACCTCTCACACTCCCCTTCCCACCACACATGTGTGTATTCTAATACAGACACTCACTTGAAAAAGTATTTGTTATAAAATCTATCAAATATAGAAAAAGCTAAGAATGACATAATAAAAATACATGAACCTAAAACCCATATTTAATAAATATTGCATCTGCTTTAGATGATTTTTTAAAGATTAAAATTGTAGAGATACTGTTGTACTCCTCCCCAAACCTACCATGAAAACCAAAAAATGCCCAGGTGCATTTCTGAACTCCCCTCAGGGGTCACTCAGCTCCCGGCTGGTAGCCAAGCTACAGAGTATCTAGATACTTGCTGAACAGTGGGTGCAGATACATGACACCTAGCTGATGTTGGCCAAGGCTTCTTTGTAAGGATTCAGAAAATATAGCCCTTTTCAAAAAAATGTCATTGCTTTGTAGATAAGGGTATAAAATAGAAAAGAACTATGGTTAAATGAAACTTGTTATTTTTCTATCTTTTTAAGAGAAAATATAAACATGTAATTAGCATGATATGAAAGTTCTTTTAAATTTCGCTTTCTGCATATTCTATTTCATTCGAAAAGCTTTATAAACAGGTGCACTTCTAATTTTGAGGTTATTCTTAGATGGCCAGAGCCAGGGGCTAGTAGTGAGAATTCTTTTGTCCTATTTTTTATTTCTGCCTTAAAAATGCCTATTCAGCTGTGTATGCCTATTTAATATATTAAATCACCCTATTAATGCACATGCAGAAATGTCTCTTAAGAATAAAGGCTTAAATGGGGTGAAAGTTTTAACCATTCACAATCTGGCCTTGTATTTTTATCAGTGCTTCTACTCCTGCCTGCTACAACCTAATTCCCATCTTGACAAGTGGTGAAGTGTTTGGAATGCATACAGAAATTAGCATAAATCTATTTGACAATAAGCAAGCAGAAGAACATCTGAAACTCCTCCTGACAGAGACTCAGGACCTGGTGTCACCCTTACTCCGGAGTGTCTCCTTCTGCACTACAGTGGAGGAAGCCTTCCACCAGGCCCACGTGGTCATCATTCTGGATGAGTGTACCGACAAGGAGGTGTATACTTTAGAGGACTGCATCCAAAGCATGGTTCCTCTTTGTAGGCTGTATGCGTACCTGATTGAGAAGAATGCGCATGCTTCTGTCAGAGTTATCATAGGAGGAAAAACCTTCGTGAATCTTAAGACAGTTTTGCTTATGAAATATGCCCCAAGCATTGCCCATAATATTATCACTGTTGCATTAGGGGTGGAAGGTGAAGCTAAAGCTGTGCTGGCCAGAAAACTGAAAACAACTCCCTCAAGTGAGTGAACTCCTGTTTCTGTTTTTGTTTTTAAACAATGTGATTTCAGAGCAGCTAGGAAGAACCCTGTACCCTCTAGGATCATTTGGGATACCTGGAATAGGAAGTACAAAGCAAACACAAAGAACTTCATTGTGCGATTTGACTTCTGTGCAAATAGTTTTTGTTACTGTCTTTCATGAATATCTAACGTTGTCCATCATTATAAAATACTAAAAAAGAAATATTTAATGTAAGATTAATATTTTTCAAGTAATAATTTTAAACCTAATATTAATTTTTTCCATGATAATAGTCAACTAAAATAACCAGTGTTTTTTAAAAAAGTAATCAAGGCTATGTTAAAGTGGCTCCATCCCACTTTCCACCTGAGTGACACTGGACAATCACTGAACTTTGCCATGCCTCTGTTTCCTCAACTGTAAAATGTGGGTGTTAATAGCACTTACTTCCTAAAACTGATGAGAGGATTCAAAGAGATAATATTTCTAAAGCACTTAGAAGAGTACCTAGCACCTGGTAAACATTTGCAAGGATATTAAACTTGTCAATGAGATTATGATATCTAATCAGTTATTCCTATTAATCTTTGCAGTCATCAGAATCCTGTAAGGATGAGACTGAATCAGAACATGGATTGTTGTAATTAAAAAGGGAGTGCTGTATTTAAAAATATTTGTCATGTTTGACAAATTCTAGCTATTCATGCCCTTAGGAGCAGGTGCAGCGCTGTCCCAGCAGAGTCTATTGTGAATGCTAGGAGGTGCAAGGCATCCCTCAAGCAGAATTGGGAAGACAGTGAAATGTGAGCCTAGGTTGCCCTAAATCAGGGCATAAAGGACTTTTGTGAGCCCCCAACACATTACAGCATGGGCTGTATTACCCATTTCTTTACAGTGAAGCCCTAGAATCATAACTTCTGGTATTCTAGCACATAAATCTAGAGTGTCTCACCCCAGGGTCAGTGCATACCTCAGCCAAACTGATACCAAAATTGTTCAGTAGGAAAGGAAAACATTTCCTAATCATTTTATCTCTGTTGTCAACCTTATATGTGTATTGTAGACACTGATTTATCCTAAAAACTCTATGATACACTGATGAAAGTGTCAAGAAAAGGTGGTGCTGCACAATTTAAAACAAGACAGGGGCTTTCAACCAGAAAGCTGCTCTCTTGTAGGGCTGGTGAGGGGCCATGAATTCTATGCCCCACTGCACTCAAAGCCCATAAGCATATGAGAAGCAGAAAAAATGAGAAACAGAAAAGTTAGGGAAAGAAAAGAGAGACATCAGAAGATCAGCAGTCAAAGTGGAAACCCAGCAACAACAAAAAGTTAAATGAAATAGAACAACCATCAACAACAAAAGGGAATGAAATAGAACAATCATCAAAGAGAATCAGTCAGGGAACATTACAGATGCCAAGTGAGTAGCATGCCCTTTCAGGATATCCCTTGAGTTCAGTCACACATAACCCTGTTTCTCAGGCCATGTGCATTGGCTTAGTTTCTGTTACAAGTGACACAAACTCTGTTCAAAGTCACTGGGGTCAGATAAGGAACTTCTTATGTGAGTGAAAAATGCAAAAGGTAGTTCTTACTGCAGACATAGCTGGATGCTGGGGCTCAAATGATGATGTCAAGTCTGGCTTGTGCTCTCTCTTGGCTTATCACTCCTCTCTGCTTTCCTCAGCATTTGTTTGATTCTCAGGAAGGCTCTCTAAAAAGTGGCAAAATGGCCACTGACATCCCCAGACTCATACGTTCATAGCTTAGCTACCCCAGAAGAAAGAGAGCTTTCTCTCTCAATTCTTTGTGCAAAAGCCTCAGGGTGATATCACATTGGCTGTTCTGGAACTTCCTACCCATCCCCAAATCAGTCACTGTGGCCAAGAATCTAGACTCTGGGGCTCATGCCTATTGATAAACCTAAGGGGTGAGGAAAACCCCACCCAAACCATATGCACTGAAATTGGGAAAAAGGTAGTTATTTAAAGAAAAAGTAGGATGCTGTTAAAGAAAGAAAGTAGGAAGAAAAAACTGCAGGTGTCCATTATAATTTTCTCTAGCATAACTCAGGGCATTTAAGGCTCTGAAGGGCCTTAAAGCTGATAAGAAAAATTCTTTCCCCAACTGCCTGCTTTTGAACACAACTGTGTGAGAATGTGATACTTGGAGCTGCTGCAGCCATTTTTGGACCATGAGGGGAAGGCTAAGAGACTAATATCTTTGAAACTTTGATCTGAGAAAAGTAAACTCCTAGTTAAGCCAAGTAGGTAGAATATTCTGTTACTTGAAGCCAACAACAATTTTACCTCATACAGAACAGGAAAGAATTTAATCTCCACAATAGGATGTGGTACGACAGTATAAGAGAATTAAGTTTTTAAGCAAATAAGTTAATAAATCAATAAAATTACTTATTTTTACTTTGGATATGACATTCCTAGAAAATGCACAATTATGGAATCATATTAAACACCATTCCTTATTTCTCTTTAAGCCCATCCTCTTAATTTTTTTTTCATAGCGTGTATCATGTGTTATAGTAGCTGTTTTCACACCCACTCTCTTCTACCGGAGAATATTGTGAGGATTTGGGCTGATCTGTTTTCTGCTAAGCCTCCCACCTAAAAGTGCTTCACACATAGAAGCTAATTCACTAACTGTTTGCTGATTTAAGATGTTTCTCAGGGTCTTTTTATTACAACACCCTTATTCTGCAGGAAAGGAAACCCACCAGGGAGTTAAACGATTTGCCTAAATTTCTCTTCCAGTCTAAAATCAAAGACTCTCTGTCAGAATCAAAACAGATAAAAATTTCTCCTAATGGAAAACAGAGTAGTGAAGTTAGGACCACACCAGTGGTATAATTTTCAGTAATAATTTCCTTCAGGGAACATTTCAGTAGTTCTTGAATTCAATCATATGCCTACACTATTTATCAGAATTGCCAAAACCTAATAATTAAGGAGGTGATCCCCATCATTTGCACATTTTTAGGGAGCATAAACTTAGATCTGTTTTATAGCAAAAGGACCACTCCTAAAACAAACACACAAACAAAAAATAGTTTTCAGGCAATTTTTTAATCTTCACACCCATTGGTACATTAATTTTCTATTGTTTTTATTCACAGGCATCAAAGATGTGATAATTTGGGGTAATATTACTGGAAATAACTATGTTGATCTGAGAAAAGCCAAAGTTTACGGATATGAGAGCGCTGTTTGGGGGCCTCCTCACTATTCACGCCCTGTTTTAAGCTTGATTTTTGATAGGTACAGTAAATTTTTCAGTGAAGTATGCTAACAGTGTTGAATAAGTATATAATAGTTGTTAGAATCTTAAATCGTCTTACAAATCTTTGTACAAAAATAATTTGGCATTGTTCACATTCATCTTTATACTCTCTGTTGCACAAATGGCTAATTTCACAGAATTTCAACTAGCTAATCCCCACCTCCAATTTATTTGATTTTGAAATTAACAATTTTTATATCAGATTATCATTAAAGCAGCTCATATATTCCATTCAAATTATGTCTAAAGCAAGCATATGTAAAGTGAGTCTTATTTAACATAAAGACAGAGGTATTTATCCAAGTTGACATCAGTTGCAGCACTTTTGAGAATAAGGGATTAGGATCTTGAGCAGGCCCAGGCTATGCTGAGTGCTCAGTCCCAGAAGAGATAGAATCAAGAAGTGGCGAGGACCATAGTGTCTAGAACCAAGCCCGTGGGTTGGAATTCTCATGTAGACCGTTATTAGCTGTGCAACATCAGAGAAGTCGCTTAACCTCTCTGTGCCTCAGGTTTTTCATCTGCAAAGTGGAAATGGTAACATAGTATGGGCCTTATAGGGTTGTTGGGAAGATGAAATGGATTCACATTTGCAAAGCACTTAGAACTGCGCCTGTCACAGTCAACAGTACCATTGTGATGAGGCAGAAGAGAGCCTGGAAGCATTTTTCTAAACTTTGCAGTACATTCTCAGTTGTAGCATTTCCTTTCCATTTTCCCTACTCGCCTTCCCTTCCTCAAAACATAGGCACTCATCCATGCCTAGAAACTGTGTGTCCTGGGTCCACCCTCTTGGAGCCTGGTGCCTGGGTGCTGGCTGCCACGGTCAGGGCCGTGACTCGTGGAGCTGAATCACGCTGCCTCATCAGGGGTGGCCATTTAGTGTTTGTTCTAGTCCAGCTGGGCTAGTCCCTGAGTTTAAACTTCAGATTATAAAAACTTAATTAGTTCCCTATTTCTCAGTGTGAATAATTTAACATTTTATGATATTTTATTTAAAATGAAGGATACCGCTGGTTCTAAGATAGCATCTACATAGAATAAATTCCTTATAATAAAAGTAATTATCTTGCAGCCTTTGACCACTTTTCTGTGTGCCATATTTATATTATCATATGTTTAGTAGGAAACCTTGGGACTCCCTTCTGCTATATCTCATCACTTTTCAGCTGGCTTTTTAATGGGGTTAAAGAAGCTTGAGGAAGGGTCACAGGAAATCATATTTCTATTTTGGGGAGATGCTTTCTTATAATTAGATCCATTGACCCAAAGAACATTCTTTTTCATTTCCATTTCCTCCCTCCGTTGTAAAATTGTTTCTTTTTCTCCTTACAGTGAGTGGATAAACCAGGAATTTGTGGCAACTCTTAAAAAGTTGACCACGACAGGAAGACAATTTGGAGGCATCTTAGCAGCACACAGCATAGCCACTACATTGAAATACTGGTACCATGGCTCACCACCGGGAGAGATTGTATCTTTAGGAGTATTAAGTGAAGGTAAATCTGGGTTTTTCATATCTTGTAATATTTTAAAACCTCCATGTATTCCATGTACTCCCACTTCTGCATCCCCACCTGTCTACCTTTTAACATGGTCTGTAAGCTGTCTGGATTTTCATAATTCCATGACCATTCATTCATTCATGTATGCATTCAGTTAATCCATTCAGAAATTCAGCAGTACTTTGTGTGCGTGCATTGGGAACACACAGAGGCATTAGATCTGTCCTCTGCCTTCTGGAAACCTGTAAGAGTATAAGAGAGCCAGATACATAAACAAAATAGTTCTATCAAGTTTTTCTCGCTGTATCCTAACTGAGGAAAGGAAAGCATGGTCAGTTTTATTAGGGCAGGCTGCTGAAAGAATCAGGACAAGTTTCATAAAGGAGATGACACTGCGGGAAGCCTTCAAGTCTGAGTAGTGCTTACCTGCAACAAGTGTGGGAAGAACATCCAGGCACAGGAGCCATAGGAGCAAAGACACCGAGGCAGGATGCAGAGGGCCCGGCGGGACCCAGGTGTTAGGGCAACAGGAATGCGGAAAGCTTGCTCTCCACCTACAAATCCTGTATAAGCATGTTTACAGCCTTACTGCTTTAATCTGCTAAACACTATTCAGAGGACTTCTACCATTTTTGAAAAGTAGGAATCAGAGAACAGCTGGTGTGTCCTCTTCTGAAGGGTTTACCTAAAGCATCTCTTCCTTTTGTGCTTTTCTTTCTCCTTGTGCGAGCTCATTCACTCTCGAAGCTTCAGGCCTGGACACCCCTCTGAGCTCTAGACTGAAACATTGTCACCCAGAGGTCATACTGCCACTTTAAACTAACATACACCAAACTGAACTTATTGTCTTCCTCCCCAGTCTGATCCACCTCTTGTGCCTTATGTTATTAGAGGAACCACCATCCTCCCAGTAGTTCCAATGACACAGTGCAGCTCAAGGAAATTTCCCCAAATCCCCCAAGTCAGCATGCATCTGTCTTTCCTCTCTACCCACTGATCATTTTGATCCTCTATCAGAGAACATATTACAGCCTGCATTTATTGGTGATGTGGTTAGCTGCATCTGTTCCCTCTGTTAGAGTGTGTGCGCCATAGGGCAGGGTTTTGGCTGGGTCTTCTTGCTGCTCCTTCATGGGTAGACACTCAGTGAATCTAGTTCAATCAGAGTTAAGATGTCTGAACATCCCCATGATGTGAATTCAAATCAGTATGTGACCTTTTCACTGGAATAGTCATTTAAGGCCTTATCTTTATTTGTAAAAAAAATTTAATTAACTTCTTTAGAAATTCATCAATAAATTATGCAATATTGAAGCGAAGGAGCAGGTGATCATTGTGTCCTTGAAACCATATCATACAGAGAAACCCTCACATGTGTCCTCCCATAAGCCTGGCTCTTTACATATACAACAAATGGAGAGTGAATAGAGGACCTGGGGTACCTTTAAGGAAGTCTTTTAGATCCTGGCTTCTTGATTATCCTCAATTTTTTTGCCCTAGTGACAGTTTTGATGACTAGAATAGCAAGAATAATTTTCTTATTTGATTGAGGCACAAAAAAGCGTGGGGAGGGCAATTTAATCTGAACATTGCTCAGTTAATACTAAGAATTATCAGTCTTTTTATTTGGAGCACATCCAAACTTGGAACTGGGAGCTGCGAGGAAGTGATCAAATTTTCCATCCTCTCTCTTTCCAAGCCCTGTCCTCCCATGCTAGCTGTGGGACTGCTATAGAAGGCTAGGAGATTGGACAAATGCCTGGGGCTTATGGGTACCTAGAGGGACCAGGAAAAGCTGCAGGAAGCAAGACAAAAGGAATCCAGACAAGGCAGAAGAGAAAGACAACATAAGCCCCCAAGGCAGAGGCAGAGGACCTGAAGTGCTAGACCAAAAGGTGCGAAAAAACAGAGTTGTGGTTCTTCCTTCTGAGAGGCACACAGAAGGGGAATGGTCAGAACTTGGAGAGGTGCCCAATCAGTACTTCTAGGGTAGATGTTTCAGGCCCCCCTGGAAGGAATTCCCAGAAATGTGATCCCAGCATTTTCATTAAAAATCATGTATGCTGCCTGTCCTTGTCTACAATGCCTAACGGTGCTTGTGTTTGTCTGTGCTTGGATCATTCACTACAGGCCAGTTTGGGATTCCTGAAGGGATCGTCTTTTCTATGCCTGTGAAGTTTGAGAATGGAACTTGGGTGGTTCTTACAGATCTCAAAGATATCAAAATAAATGAAAAAATAATGACCAGAATGACAAGTGATCTACTTCAGGTAATGTCAAAATAGATACAAGGGAACTGACTTTGATAATGACCTTAACCTGAGTCCCCTAGGCCAAGGCATACACTGGTTTTCTGTGGGTTCAATTTTCATCATATTCCTAAAAACAGTAAGGAGACAATAAGAGTTTGAAGAAATCAGCAAAAGAACACTACTCATTGTGTTATATAACTTCTGGTATGTTAAAAAATATTTGTTGGTTACTTAAAAATTAAGAATCAGTGTTTTTTTGTTAAAGAACAAGTTAGTCATTGTGGCCATTTAATTCTCTGATTATAACATTTTTCAACAGGAAAAACTTCTTGCTCTTGGAGATATGATAAGTTTTCAGCCATATCAAGCAGGTAAACTTTTAGATGTGATGTTTCATTGGGCTGCTAGTGAAAGAGTATTGAAATATTTGTTAAAACTGAGTCACTACTTAATACAGATAACTATAATCCATATTTTAACACTTAAATTTTTGACAAAATAAATTGCCAGGTTCAGCGTATCCTTTGAAATAAAGCATTTCATAAGAATGCTAAAGACATCACATCTTAAAAACACCATGACCTTATAAGTTTGGTGTGCACCGTATGTATTAGTTTCCTAAGGCTGTCATAACAAATTACCACAAACTGGATGTTTTAAAACAAAAATTTATTCTCTCATGGACTGGACACTAGAACACCTAAATCAAGGTGTTTCCAGGGCTGTGCTGCCACTGAAGGGCCTAGGGAAGAACCTTCCCCTCCCTCTTCTAGTGTGTGTATATATATATATATATATATATACACACACACACACACACACACACACATATGTATATGTGTGTATGTATGTGTGTGTGTCTATGTTTTCAAATACCCCTTTCCTTATAAGGACAGCAGTCATTGAATTTAGAGCCAGTATGACCCCATTTTAACTTGATTATATCTGCTGAAACACTATTTCCAAACAAGGTCATATTCACAGTTACCAGGAATTAGGACCTCAGCATATCTTTTTGGGGACACAGTTCAACCCACAACACTACCTTTACTTTTAAATAACTTTAACAAAAACACATTTCAATAAGCTCATTTTTCTTATTGGCATTTTCTGTAACCATAAACTCACAAGGAAGTGCTATCATCTCTCTTTCTTTTTCTTTAAAGAAAATCCCATCTTAAATAGTGAAATCAAGACATAGAAATAAATAAATTCACTTAGGCAAAGAGATTTACATCAAGTGCCTTTTGAGAGCCAAACATTCCTTCCTTCTACTAATATTTATGGAGTATCAACTATAAGCCGGTGCTAGGAATAAGAATACAGGTGAGAATAAGATAGGTCTGTTCTTGCCCTTTTGGAATCTGTAGTCCATCAAGAGAACATAAATTATACAAATTTCTGCCACTGTGGTGCATCCTAGGCATGAGTACAGGGTGCTGTGCTGTGCTGTGAGAGCTGATGCCTAAGGACATAAGAGAAGAACTGGATGCAGGAAAGCATGCCTCATCTTGTTTGAAAAACTGCAAAAAGCTTGTGTGGCCAAAGCCTAAGGACATGAAACTGAGACACAGAGCCATGAAGAATAGTCAGAAGAGTTACAGAAGGTTTCTAGATGGACAGTGACCTGCCCAGGTCTGTCATTAGTTTGGAAAACAGATTGGAACAAAGCTAGACTATTTGCAGAAACACTGGTATGAGGAGAGTAGCACAGACACAGGAAGACATAATTAAAAAGCCAAGGCTAGAGGCAGATTTTGAGACATATTTAGGAGGCAGAATTGTCAAGACTCGATGGCAAGACCCAGTCTGGTCTGGGGAGACCCAGGGGTCTCAGGCTTCTTCTGGTTATGCAGTGAGGTGCATTTACTGATAAGGGGGAAATGGTAAAAGAACACTATTTGAGGAAGAGAGGAAGAGAGAGAGTGTGTGTTTGTGTGTGTTGGGTGGGAAAGAAAGGGTGTGGTGGCAACATTTGATTGTGAAACACCTATGGGATATCTAAAATAGACATATCAGACAAAACCTGCTTACTTTCTGGAGCTCAGAAAGATCTGGCTATGGTTGTCAAATTGGGAGTTATGGCCTCCTAAATAGAGACAGAAGCATGAATAGGGATTGTCTAGAGAGGGAGTGAGAGGAGAAGACATGGGGGAACTTAGCCTTTACTGGTTAAGCAGAACAGGAACAGCCGACAGAGGACGGTGAGAAAGGGGCAGTCAGAGAGACAGGAGGAGCCCCTGAAATCTTATGTCAAGGAAGGCCTAAAGGCAGAAAGGGTTTCAGGAAGAGGGCTGGTCTGCACTGTCAGATGCTGCCAGGGGATCAAATACAATGAGGCCTGAAAAGTACCAAATAGATGTATTATGTTAAAGTTATTCATGATTTTGATGAGAGCAATTTGATGGTAGGGAGGTCAGAAATGAGACCAGGGTCGTGGGGGAGGAGGGCACTAGCCTTTGGAGCCACAAGTCTCACTGTGGAGCTGGTGTGCTGAGCGCTGTGGGCAGAGGAATGTGCTGGGTGTGCAAGAACAATAGGAAGGGCCCCCCCCCATCAGGATTTTGACATGATAGAAGGGCTTTCTGGAGGAGGTGACGTGTAAACCAAGTCATGAGAGGAGAGAAAGCATTAGCTAAGGGCAGGGGGGATAAAAGGGAGGGTTGTTCCATTCAGAGGGAGCAACATACACAAAGGCAAAGAAGTAAGAAACTTCCAATTCATTTTATCTGGAAAATAACATTTGAGGTGAGAAATGTCAGGAGGCAAAGAGGTTCCTTAGCTTGTTAAAACCAATGAAGGATTTTAGGTAGGGGAGGACAGGGGCAGATTCTAATTTTAGAATGATTAAGAATGAATTGGACAGAAGAGACCACAAGTTGTAAGACTATTCTTTGCAGGTAGAGAAACAATGAGGGCCTTAACCAAGAAGTAGCCATGGGGATATAGAGAAAGGGTGAGATTTGGCAGATATAAAATTGACAGAACTTGATCAGTTTGAAATAGAGGATAAGGCAGAGCTCACGGGAGTCGAGAATGCCCAGATGGTCTTGGAATCTGGACATATGGTAGGGTCAGTCCCTAAGACAAACTTCCCAGTCAGCCGCAGATGGGTTGGGTGTGTGGGGCTGTGGATCCCCTTGACTCCAAGAGCTGAATCTGGAGCAGCTGGAGTCCCCAGGCTGATTGCTTCTTTTGTTCTTGTCATTTGCTGTGTGTGCTAAGTCACAAAAATGATTTGGAAGCTGTAGTTAAGGTAAGGAATGTGAAAGAAGGAGCAGATTTTTGAGGGGCATGTAAGTGAGAATGTCGGAGGGGCGGTGATGACACATGTCTCTGGAAGTCAGGAAAGAGATCCGGGCTGGAGATGAGGATATGGAGTCTTCAATTATTAGAAGCTGATAACCATGGTGATCCTCTGGGCAAGGAAGACTTCACTGCATGATTTCTCATACCTTTTGAGTTTTGTTCCATGTGCATGTTTCAGACATTAAAAATATAAATAGATAGATAGCTGGATGAATTGGTGTTAACGTTTAACTACCGTTGGAGAGGAAGAGGATGAAAATGGAGCAGAGTGAGGAGGAAGATCCTCAGGACAGCAGTGGAGAACAAACCGGAGCCCAAGATCAGCCTCCAACGGAAGGCATCTCCACTGCTGAGACCCAAGAGAAAGAGATAATGGCTATGGATATAAGGAAGTGTGTAGGACGGAAGGATTCAGAACAACTAGGCAGCAAAACCGGGTCCCAAAGGTCAACGACTAGAGAAAAGGCTAGTGTCATAGGGAAAGAGGTGAAGGTCTGAAACAACTGTGAAGATGAAAGGAAAGAAGGACAACAGAAAAAAAAAACATTTATTTTTCAGAGCTAGGGGCTCAGTGGAAGTTAGAGACTGAATTTGTAGTGACTCCCAGGTAGAGTTTTGTGATTTCCTGCAGAGGGGCTTGGCTGCCTGAATGCAAAAGTGGAAACCTAGATGCATAATTTTTAGTAAGCCCTGAAATATTTGAGTGTATTGCCACCCCTGAAATTAGAACAAATGCAATTAGAATAAAAATAACACTACACTGTCTTCCAACAAAATGCTGAGTATTTCCATGATGACTTTATTTAAAATACCAAATTATTTCCCCCAATTATTTATTTTTCTCATGTTTTTTTGTGTGCTTGTCTTACTGGCACTCTATGGTGGATAAGGTGATTTGGTTATTGGCAATGAATATGAGAATAAAAAATGAGTACAGTTTTGTTACTTAGCATTTGAGAAGGAGGGAGGTGAGGCAAAGAAATTGGAAATAATTGCAAGAAAGCCGATGAAGTGATGGACTACAGGGGTCTAGTTTAGATAAAGAAGGGAGTAATAAATAGAAATAAAAGGCAGAGGTGATATGGAAATATTTAACAACCAATATGGTACATATACCACCCAATTATAACAGTTGGTCGCCTCTCAGAATGGATTCACTGGTAAAAAGAACCTGGCAGGAGACAGGACTAGCCTTGGTCCAGACCAGAGAGGGTTTAGTGCTGCCAAAATACCAGCAGCAGGAGGAAGGGCAGGGAGACAGGAAGGAAAAGGGTTATATGGGCAGAGGGTGGGCTTTGGGAATTCAGACACGGTTCTGGCAGGTGGTCAAGTTGCCAGCAACGGGCCAAACCAAGCAAAGCCCCAGTGCAGCACAGAGGAGGAGGGGTGGGTGCAGAAACCCAGTGAACAGCTGGTTTTAACTCCAACTCTTTTACTCCCAGAAGTTAGAGGCCCTTCGTGCGGCTTCCTGCGTGTGGCAGACTAGAGCTGCCAAGTCCTTTCATGGAAAGGAGCCATCAAGCAGTCATTTTAAAGTTTACTCTATTGACTGGTAGTCCTAAATTTCCCATGACACTTGCATTACAGAGGGCTTTATGAAAGCAAGTGACCTGATTTTATGCTATTTTTCTTTTTTAAGAAAGGCCAAAGCATTTGTTTGTGTGTATGTGTGTATATATATATATATATGATCAGAATATTGACAATAATCAGACCTTTGCAGAGTTCAGATATCTCTGCTTATGAACTTATCAACGAGATGACTCAGTTATTTTAATCTTTTCAATGAACTAATACTTAGTTTCCTGACTTTTAGAAGCTGACTTAGCTGAAAAAGATGAAAAGTCCACCTTACGCACCATAAATGGCAACCAGGAAAATCAAAGAGACTCAGATGGTGGGTATGTCAACTGGAAAAAAATGCACTTTTTATCCAAAGCTTAACACTAAATTCAAAGAAAGGAATTTGATCACCCATTAGCCATGAAATCTGAGTTAAGTCTTTCATCACCCTCATCCTATAACCAAAAGTAAGGTCATACTTAAAATCTATTGGAATCTTCAAAGGAAATTACCAGTTAGTTATTGAGTACCTTCTATATGCTGGTCACTATGAGAGACCCTGGAGGACGCAACTGTGGATTTATGACCATACAAGCATGTCTGGGGGAAAGAAACCATGGGAATACAAAGTGGTAAATGCCAAGACACACAATGAGTTAAAGAGCTCAAAAAAAAGGAGGAGGGGAGCAAGAGAGATAAAAGGGAAAGAAAGAGTGTAATAATCTAAAAACTCACAAGGAAGGGGAAGATCCTTGTAATGTATGAGGGAGAAAATTTAATAAAATTTTGAGATCTTGTTGGGATTTCAGGTGGCTAAAGATAATCAAGTAGTCGTTTATTTATTCAGAAACAATGCCAGTTCAGTCATGTAAGATGAGAAAATTCTAGAGATATTCTGTTCAACAGTGTGCATATAGTTTATACTATTATACTGTACACTTAAAATTTTGTTAAGAAGATAGATTTCAGGTTATATTATTTTTACCTTAAAAAAAAGAAAGAAACTGTGCTGGGTGCTAGGGACATAAACTTTAACATTATTCTAGCCTCAAAGTGCTCGTTGTCTAGCATGGGAAACAGCAAAGCAAAATGAACACTGCTCAGTAGAGAAGTGTTAGGATAGAAAGGCCAAGGTATAATGAGGCTGCATAGGGGGCCTCCTGATGTAGACTGGGAGTGTTAGGAAAGGCTTTCAGGAAGAGAGAAAATGGGAGCTGAGTCTAGAAGGATGAGTAGGAATTACTCATATAATTTACTGAAAAGGGTGCATGCAAGTGGAGGGGTGGTAGAAAAGAGATTGTGAGGAAAAAACCTGGGCAAAGGAGACCTTTCAGGTGACCAGGGTTTGACCAGAAGTGTGAACCCGAGGCAGTGTCAGTTGTATTAGAAGATAAGTAGACTAGCTGGGCTAGAGCAGAGGATCCATAAAGGATGAGTAAACCTAGAAAAGGAGGGTAGAGGCCATCTGCTGTTTGCCTGAAGTGCTAAGAACTCAGCAAAATGACTGATGGGTGGTGGGACAAAGCATGAAATCGATGGGGTCAGGCTCATCATTATCAACCTGGCTTTTTCACTGGCCCACTAGAGGATGACTGAGCACCGATTCACCATCCAGAGGAACACTGTGAACTCAGTTCCAGTCTAAGTAGGGAAGGCCCAGTGAGGGACAAAGTGTCTCTAGGGACCTGGGAGGCAGCATTATTATTCCAGTTACCTAAAGGGTGTGAAGCGATACTCAAGGGCAGGGCAGGACTGAGGGCTCTAAGCCCCTGTGAGAGGGCTGTGCAAGAACGGAGACATGTCCTGAGGAAGGCATCAGGCAGCTTTCCAGGGTGGAGTAAAAGAAGCCAGATTTTAGACTAGGTGTTCCCGAGTCCTTGCATCAGAATTAACCCTGGTGATGAAAATTTTAGGTTCTTAGACCCTCTACTAAGTCCTGATCGTACACAGACAAAGAACTTTAGTAATGATAAAGTGGAGAAAATAGGGTTGATTTCAGGTTGTTTTGAGGGTTGTTGAATGAACATTAGAATCAAATACAGCATAGTGTTTCCCATATTGTGGGTTAGGTAGGTGTTAAAAAATTTTAGTGGGTCATGAAATCAATTTAATAACTAGCATTCTTCCTGGAATAAAATCGAAAAGAAAAGGATAAGTAAGGAGACCAGAAGTTTTTTCCAATGAATAGAATAGAATAGAAAGAGGAAGACAAGTATAAAACATAAGAAAAACGTAAAAATAAATTAGAAAAGGGCAAGTATGGTTTCACATAACTTTTTGTTTCATTTCATGCACACGAGTGCAGATATTGGGCTCTAACAGAAAACACATTTTTCACTGCGGGTTGGGCCAACAAAGCTTGATCAACATTGGCTTCGAGCATCTCACGAGTTGTTAGTGATATTCTAAAACCAACAGTTCATTTAATTTTGGTTTCAGAACAAAAGGATAGCATGTATGCTGATCTAATCAAAGAAGGAAAAAAAGAACCAGTTACGTCAGAGGGTAAGTCAGGCAAGTTACCAACAATCCCTATGATGCTAATCGCCGTGACTCATGTTATCCAATCTTACAGAACAATGCCGTGATCAGAAGAACATAGTCCAGCAAAGTAATTTTGAAATAAGTCTTTCTTTTCTTATACTTCGTAAACATTTTGAAGGAGGAATAAAAAACGTCAACGATTTTTTTTTAGCTACTGAACCATGTCGTACTCACCTCAGACCTTCCCCAGAGACTGTGGTCGCAGCTCTAGCCCTTGTGTCCTACTCTTTCTGCCTCTCCCTTTTCTTCTCAATTCTTCACTGCCCCAAAGAGCAGAAGTAGCAAGTCAGACTCCTCCTCAGAAGGTGAGCGAAAGGAAGAGACTAAGAAAGCCCATTTAGAATTTTCTTTGACAAGGAAAACCTGGGAATTTTTGTTTCCTCAAGTATGAGTATACATATATGTAAGCCAGTGGATGTGTATAAGCCTGTAGATAAGCCACTGCTATGCATCGAGACTGCATAAAAGTGGTCTGGCATCCTGCAGCTCCCACAGAGAGCAAGGCATCCAGAGAAAGCTGGATAGAAGGAACAAGATAGGGGAGAGGGGAGACTAACTGCAAACAGCATGTGCTTTAAATGCTAAAAACTCCCCTCCTTTACTTCTCTATTTACCGCAATGGATTTCTTCGATCTGATTCCTCAAACCACTGCTGAAAAACCAGAAGGTCAAGAACCCATAAGTGGCAGGTGGTAGACAAAATATTAGTCTTTTCTTATTCTCTGCAAGGAACTGGGTGGAAGAAATCAACTGTCCCTATGACGCAGCTCTTTTCAAACCTTGCCCCTTCTCACATCCGCTGGACTCTGCCTTGCTACTGACTCTCCCAGCACCTAACTTCCTACTCTTATAACCCAGGCTATGACAGCAGTGATCAAATCCTTTCCTCAGAATGAATAAGTAAGCAAATGGACACAGGTGTGTCCACGAGTCCAGATTTTCAAAATATATAACTTGTATCTCTGAAAATGTACAGTATGATGGGCTTTGGAGTGGGGCTAGACATGGGGGATTAAAACTGGTCCACAGAGGATAAGCAGGGCCAGGAGAGGATGTGGAACTGGCAGTGCAGCGGCAGACTTCAGGAGGAGAAGCCAAGGAGCCAGGAGAAACTGCTCTGAGAAACAGACCGAGGTCAGAGGAGAGGCCGGAACTTAGTTTTGCTCTGTGAAAATGTCTAATGACGGGGCTGTGGTTTGACTTTCCTCGTGGAATCCTCACACGCACTCTCCTCAGCTGTTGAGTAGGAAGGACTGCATATAGGAATCCAGTAAACGCAAGGACGAAGAGAGTGAAAAAACTTATAAAAACACAGATCAGTAATGTATGTTTAAAATACTTATATCTTTTCATTTTCTTCCTTACAGATTCTGAAGGCAAAACTGTATAACAGGAACAGATCTGATTAGACCAACTCTTTGGGAGTGTAATCTGTAAATGAAACTGGGTAGAAGAGACCAATATCAAAGAGAAAGACCCATGAATGTCTGCATTTAGGGAAGAATAATTTGAAAGATTTATTTCAGTCTCAGATAACATTATGACAGACGAGTAACAGGGACAGCACACATAAATCACTTTGTGTTACCTGTATCCACTCACATGCTTGCTTACTGTTGCATTTTCTCATAAATAATTTGGTGCCAATTGCTGTCCTTTTACCTATGTTAAAATAGAGGTGTCAGTCATTGCATCCCTGCTTGTACTACCTTCTGAGAGAAGCTGCTTCTTCCCTCAGGCCATACCTAAGACATGGGCCTCCATGGCCCTGTTTGCTCAGATACCCAAGCTACTTTGGCCTCAACTGATTGGGCCAGAATAGACTTACCTTACTCAAAGTGAATCAGTCAGATTTTCTCTTGCTCTTTCAAAAAATTTGAACTGAGAAGAATGGGTGAGTAAGTTGGTGTCTGAGTGATTGGAATGGTAGTGAACTAAAGACAGTCACAAAGTTCTGCTCGTGAGGTCTTCAGAGCTACGCAGGGTTACCATCTCCATACAGCCTGGCTCGGTATAGGTTTTCCTTGGATTTGCCTGGAATAGTTACCTTTACAATTAATCACATTTTTACTTCAGCTTAGATTCAATAGGTTTCTGTTTCTTGACACCAGGTCTGGCCTGAATAAACTGATTTTTGAAAGAAAAGCATAATATTTCTACTATATAGTTGCATGGTTTAAGTAAAGATTACAGTCTTATTAAAGTAGGCGTCAAATCAATATGCTTACATATTTTCAAGCTAATAGTTCCCTTTACAAATGCCAGTTAGGAGCTTTTGAAAGCCCAGGAGCCATGTTGAAAATTGCTGATATCTGTGCTTCCTCTGTAATTTTAAACAACTCTTAGGGTACAAATTACCTTCTGAAAATTCAGGGGAATTTCAAATGCCTCCACATTGCTTCTATACCATCATGATTCAAAATCATGACTAACTTTTGCTTGTTTCCAAATCAGCACCTCATTTGATGTTAGTGTGAAGAAAACTTAATGTCTGCCCATGTTAAGGACATTGGGTGAGGTGTTGTGCCCTAATCCTACCATCCCCCTTGTGGGATCTTCAACCAGAGGAGTGTGAACACAAGAACAGTACCCAAATGGGAAGTCGCCTCGTGCTGTGCTCGTAGCTGGGCTGGTGGTAGCTGCCCTGTAACATGCAGGGCTTCTTCACCCAAGCAAAGCTTCCCATGCCTTGAATCCGATATGCCAGTCACTTAGCAGAAACCAGGTGGAAAAGCTGGAGCAGAGAATACAACCACAAACATACATCGCTTTTCAAGGTAGTGATCCTGCCTTTTAGTGATATTCTTCCCAGTGGTGTCAAACTCTGACCGATCAGACAGTCAGCACTTTCTCTAATAGGTGGACATCTAAAAAAGGACCAGAGAGAGACATGAGCAGAATTTCCCTTTAGGGACACTGTAGGAAACATCCAGGCCCTCCCCCACCAAACTGTACTTTCCAGCCTGAACATAAGGTATCATTTATTTTATACCACTATAGGATGACAGGGATGCTCTAGGATAGACTCCATAGGAGAATAGAACAAATTGATTTTAATCACTATACCTACTATACACATTTGTCCCAAATTAATATGGGATAAGGAATTACACCAGGAGGAAAGTATTAGTGTTTGCTATTTGTTTAACAATAATGATGATACCATTTCAAAAATACCTCTCAATGAGTCATTTTGTTTTGTTTTTCAGCTAATGCACTAGCTCACATGGTAGCTTGATGTATATAGTGGCCCAACTTGGGGAATCTCACATCTCACCATCCCACTTAGAGGAACTTTAATGTGCAGTTATTAAAAATAATTTTCTCTGTGTTATTAAAACTGTCATGGTTAAGGCCTGCAGGAGAAATATTCAATAGAAATTTTAGAATATTACTTAGAGAAAGGCATTATGTGAGTAAAATAATGACTGGTCATGGAAATAGAGGTTAAGTGTATATATCCTTGTAACTAAAGCAGGTACTGTTAATTGCCCTCTCTACAGCCCTGTCCCCATTCTCTTTACCATCTGAGCTCTGATTTTGTTGGGATGGGCAATGGGCCCAAACCTAAGGCATGAATCTTGATAGAGCTAAGCTAGTCCCACAAGCCACTGATTGTCTAGGGGCAGGTATGTGACCCAGTTTTGTACAATGACACATAAAGAGGTCTCTGGAGCTGTGAGACATAGAGAGAGAGTGGTATGCAAGGAGAAAGCACTTTGGCTTCCACCTATTTCCTCCCTACTTCAGTACTGTTTACCAGGATATAATGCTTGTAGTTCGGGCAGCTACTTTGTGTCCATGAGGAGAGACATCACCAGTGGGGTGCCAACAAGAGAGAAGCTGTGTAGAAAGAAAAGCCTGGCACCCAGGCCTGAGGCCCTGATGGTCTCGAAGAGCCTCTGAACCAACCCTGGACCAACTTAAGAATTTCTGTTCAGACAAACAATGAATAACTTTGTGGTTTAAGCCCCTGTTACTTGTGGTTTCTGTTACTTATAGCCAATGAATATATTCTTATATACATGACTATCTGTACTTATAGCCAAACAGCTACATAGGTTGTTAGAAAAATATCTTCCAATAGGTTTTTGTTATTTGTTGTTAGGGGAATGAATAAGTAATATAGTTAGATCATTTAAACAATTGATTTCTCCCACTCATTCAAGCTTAAAACCTGTATTGACTCCTACATTTTTAACATTCTCCCTAATTCCAGTTAGTAAATGCTATCAGCTCAGTCCTAGACCAGTAGTTTTCAACACTAGCTGAATCAGAATCATCGTTAAAACAGATTGCTGGGCCCCATCTCCAGAGTTTCTTATTCTGCAGGTCCTAGGTAGCATCTGAGAATTTGCATCCTTAACAAGTTTCAGGGGATACCGATGCCACTCATGGGGACCATACTTTGACCACCACTGCCTTAACCTATGGACAGTCATCTCCTAAGTCAGCCATCTCCCAATTTCCTTTGCCCACACCTACACCTCAGATACTTTAGTCTGAATTTCACTTTCTGACCACAAGATTCCTCTCCATACTTACCAGTAAATTGTTTTAGGACTTCTTAATGTCATCCAGACTGTTTGCCACAATCCTTTGTGGCTTAGCTTTGCTGCCTCCCTGCCTTTGCACATACCATTTGTCCTGCCTATTTCATTGAAGCCTCTTTAAGTCTGACACAACGGGGTGGCCTTCCCTCTCTTGCCCAAATCATTATTTCATTCTTTTTATTTCAGAGAGATGAAAATTATGGGACTCCAACAGACAGAAATAGATTAAAGAGCCTTTTTCCTCCTTCTACTCCCTACCTGGTGCAAGTGGGAAATAACGTCATGTATAATCTGCATTTGCTCCTTTGCTGGCCTTTATTTGAGCATCTTTAACTCTCAAGTGGCCCTGGCCTAGAACTTAATGTTTATTCATTCTGCAGAGGACACAGAAAGGTTACCCGAGCTTACAACTGAGCTGCTGGAAACAATACCATAACCCTAAGAGTTAACAGCTGCTCTGCCCCTCATATTAATTTCTTCTGGGCAGGCATTATGAGCCCACAAAGATATCTAATCACAACTTCTCTCTTCACTGGCACAAAGAAGCATGATTCCTGGGCAAAGGGGCCACAAGCAAGGGTTTGCAGCGTGCATGTCGGCTCCTCCCTCCCTGTGGGCGTGCTCTCTGTTGCTGGGAAAGTGCCTGCAAAACCAAGTGTGTCTCGCTGAAAAACAACATGCAATAGTCACACTCAAGTAATGCCATCAAATCAAGTTTTTATCTCCTCCCTCCCAAAATTACCTTGATGTCTGGAAAATCCCATGATGAGGTCTCAGTCCTCATGCTCACTTGACTTATCAGCAGTGCTTGATGTGATTGATCATTTCCTTCTCTCTGATACATTTTCTTTCCAGGGCATGGCACTCTCATGCTTTTTTTTCTACTTCATCCCCATGAAGGGCCTTACTTTTTCTCAGTCTCCTTTGATAGTTCTTCCTCTCATCCCCTGGTAATGTTGGAGTGCTCCCAAGGATCTGACCTTGGTATCTTCTCTTTCTATACTCATCTATTAATCATCCCATCCAGTCCTATGACTTTGCATACCATTTCGATGTAGGTAACTCCTAAATTTATATGTCCAGGCTGTCATCTGTTTCAATCCTCAAACAAGTCTATGCTACTTGAGATTTCCAGTTAAATGGCCAATAGGCAAAGAAATTGGCAAATTCAAGATTTGTCTCTTAATTCCAAAATCTCCCACCCCAAACCCACTCTTCCCACAGAATCTCAATAAAGGCTAACGTCATCCTTCCTTTTGTGTAAAAACTCTTGGAGTCATCCTTGTCTTCTCTTTCTCTCACTTTCTACACCCAATCTCTTAGGACATTCTGTTGGCTCTACCTTCAAAATACTCTTCTGGATTTGCCAGAAGCCAATCTCTGCCATTACCACCTTGGTCTAAGCCACTACTGTCTGTCTTCTACATTTTTGCAGAGCTCCTAATTGGTCTCCCCTCTTCTATCTTTGGCCTCCTACAGACTGTGCTGAGAATAGCAGCCAAAGTGATCCTGTCTTTTAAAATCCAAATCAAATTGTACCTCATCTATGTTCAAAAAGTCTTTAGAGGCTCTCAGTTTACTTCAGAGTAAAAGCCAAAGTCCTCACAATGGCCTAAAAGGTCATGTAGTCTGTTCCCACCCCACCTCTGCACCTCTCTGCTCTCCCCTACCACTCCCCCCTCATCCCTCTGTGCTCTGGCCGCTCGGGCCTCTTGCCTCTATCTCACATCTGCCAGGCACACTCACACTGCAGAGCCGCTCCTTGGAAGTCTTTCCCTAAATGGTACTTGGCCAACACTTTCATTTCCTTCAAGTATTTGCTCATATTTCACTTTCTTAATGAAGCTTTACGTGTACCATGCTATTTAATATTGTAATCTACCCCTCTTAGTGATCTCAAGCCCAAATACATGTTTTTGATCCCTCTCTTCTAAATTCTGATGGTATTCAATATTATTTTTTGAAATATAAAAGAAGTGGAAAATGACTAAATCTCTAAGGAACTGAGAAGATAATGTACTGGAGTGATATTATCTTGGTAGAATATAGCACCAAAGCCTATTCTTCATTTTCACAGGATTAGAAATGTAGTTTGCAGGCACCGTTAGTGATCCTCATACAACCAGGTCAACAAAACTGTTGGGGGAGCATTGTGTATTTTCCTCGGTCCTTGTCCCCACCATGACAAAGAATTGAAGGGCAGAGACACAGTAGTGAAGCAAAGTCTTATTTAAAGTTACTTAAAGAGAGAAAAAGTACAGGCCACCCCAGCAAGGAGAGGCACCCTGAAAGGTTGGAGAGAAAAAGTTTAAGATTAAAAGGTTATGCACTTAGAAAGTGCAGGTGACTACAGAGAGAGGAGTGCCCCCTGAAAGGTTGAAAAGAGAGAGTTTAAAATTTAAAAGTTATGCACTTAGAAAGTGCAGGTGACCTCAGAGAGAGGAGTGCACTGCAAGGTTGGGGGTTCCCCCTTTTAAGGATTCTTCAGGAATGTGACTAAGGGCTGGGGGTGCAGACTTGTTAAGAGGTCTCTGAATATTTTAACACAAGGAACTTCATGCTCTGATTTCTCTGTCATCTTGGTCTGGGAGCATATCAAAAAGACTGACTGCCCAGCCCCAAGGTGGGCTGAGTTATTGTCCTTTAGCTAAAGAGTAAGTTAAGAATCTTCTTAACGTCCTGGGTATTAAAATGCAATCTTATTTTTAAGATGGAATCCTTCCCGCCTTTTACTATGTTGTTTATGGCTGGGCCTGAATGCTAAATTAGTTGCCTAGGTTGCAAACTACTTGATTAGAGCCAAAGGTAAAAAAAAAACAGTATATAGGTAAAGTTAAAAAATAAGCTGGGCCTGCATGATTAACACAATAAAGACATGAGCTATGCTGAGGTACCCTTCTTTATCTGGGGAATATCCAAACATTCCAGGCCAAGTTGCTCCTGGCTTTTTGAGCTTTAACTGATTAACTTGGGGTGTTTTTAGTGGGCTTTCCTGGCCTTATTCTCTTTCCACCCCACTTATATCTATTTTCCTGCCTAGCAAAACTAATGATAGAACAAGAATGCCAATTTATAGATGTTAGATTTAACATATTCATAGCCCTAATAGTAAATTCACTTCCTGTTCCTGTGTGAGCTACATGGAGGCACACGTTACAATCAGAAAGCCTGGAGTCATTAAAGCAATTTACAATAGGTTGGTTCAGATCATGGGCAGGACTCTCTCTCCCTATACAATGCTAAAAAGTCTCTCCTGATTCATTTACTCAACACATTTCTTGAGCGCTTATGATGGGTCAGCATGGGAAGCAAGTGCTGAGGATATAGAGTATAATTCTGTTTCTGATACTATCTACCTGGAGACAGGGTCAGACCCCACAGGTTAAGGGCTCAGTCCTACCAGACAGCTCCCCCACCCAACTTCAGGTGCCAATCAAAAGTCCAGGTGCTTCTAACCAACCTGCTATAGGTCAGAGGTTCCAATCACTCTCCTCCTTGAGTTCAATTTGCTAGAGCAGCTCACCAAACTCAGAGGAACATTTTACTTAACTATATTACCAGTTTTTATAAAAAGATATAACTCAGGAACCAGATGGAAGAGGTGCATAGAGCAGAGTATGAGAAAGGGCGCAGAGCTTCCACACCCTCTCCAGTACACCAGCCTCTCCAAAGCTCCACGTGTTCACCAACCCAGAAGCTTTTTGAATGCCATTCTTTTGGGTTTTCAATGGTGGATTCAATCATCTGCCATAGACCACTCAGTCAACTTTCAGCCCCTCTCTCCTCCCAGAAGGTAGGGAAAGGGGTTAGGACTGAAAGTTCCAACCCTCTAATCACAAGGTTCATTCTCCTGGCAACCAGCCTCCTTACTTAAGTGCTGTCACAACTCACCTCATTAACATAACTAAAGATATTTTATCACTCTGGGCACTTAGGAAATTCCAAGGTTTTTAAGAGCTCTTTGCCAGAAAGGTGACAAAGACCAAATATATATTTCTTGTTATTAATCACAATACCACACAGGGACAAACAAGAGAAAAGAGCTCTTGTTCCTGTCTTTGAGGAACTTTCTTTCTCAGACAAAACACATAATAAACAAATTAACACAGAAAGAACAAAGATGGCCACAGGTCGTGCTAAAAGCTATGAACAAAATGGAGGAATGTGTTAAAGCTACTGCAGATTGGGTGGTCTTGTAGGACCTCCCTGAAGCCTGAAGGATGAGTTTGTATCTCCCACAGCCACACCTCCCTTCCAACTCTCCTAGTACCCCAGCCTCTGGCAACCATTCTACTCTCTGGAACTATGAGGTCAACTTTTTTTTTTAATTCCACATATAGGTGAGTTCATGTGAAATATGTCTTTCTGTGTCAGCCATATTTCACTTAGCATGATATCCTCCACGTTCATCCATGTAGTTACAAATGTCAAGATTTCCTTCTTTTAAAGACTGAATAACATTATATACATCCCTCTCAATTTTTTAACTTGAAAGGATATATATATATATATAATGCTATTAGCTTCTTAATGATATTACAGTTTAGATAAAGATAATTTTTTGAAATGTTTTAGTGGAACAAATTCAAGGACAATTGGTGTGAAACTGTGGTTTTGAACCACAGATATTTTTTTAACATTGTCCTTGCATAAGCCTGATGATGTGGACATCGGGGTTGCTTGAGTTAGTCATCTGGAAATAGCATTTGTCTTTAGACCTAAAGAAGGAACAGCTCCTGAATGTAAGATACTTTTGATGCAATTAATATTCAGACTTAGACAGGACCACTCAGTGGTCAAATTCTGGGTAGTTGTAATTGCCCTGGTTTCAGGTCCTCCGTGGGAGTGATGTAGGAGTCAAAGCTTAAGTCTTTGTAGTCGGTATACTCGTAGCCTCAGTATCACTGGTGGCCTATGGTTTTTTATAGTCAAGGAAGGGTTGGTGATTTCATCTGTTATATAAAGAATTCATAGATGGGAGGGCAATTAGGTTTAAAATGATGGCTGGTAGGATGGTTCAACTGTTTCTACTCCTTGTGCATCTGTAGTGCTTGTGGGAGTCAGCTTGGTTATCAACATTGTTAGATTCCCTTTAACACATAACCTTGAAGTTCCCTTTAACACACAGCCTTGAACAGCAGCTGCACCCGAGTGTGTCAAATTCCCTTATCGTCTATAGGAGTTTCTAAGTTCAGTTTCTGTTTCTCAGAAGTCTCAAGGCCACCATCCTGCTCACCAAGGCCCTAAATTCCTATATAAGCAGCTCCCCCCACTGCTGCCGCCGCTGCTCTCTCCTTTCCGAGACAGCCATTCTGTCTATCTTCAGCTCCCCCCTTGCTGCTCTCTCTCTTTCCAGACAGCCACTCTGCCTGTTTGTCTTACAGGGAATAAAACCACGCTGACAGAGTTCTCGTGTCCTTCTTTGCGAGCGAGTGAGCTGGGTAGTTAAAAGAACCCTTTCATTAATGAAATAATATAAAGAACTAGTGAGCTACTTAGGAAAACAGCTATTAATATATGATCATAGAAATATAGAAGTTCTTCTATAATGGGGTATGTTGCAACCCTCCAGTTGGAATGGATATTCCATGGAGACATAAAGGGCTTGAATCTATAATTTAACTTTGACAGAGTTATGTAATTTTTACTAATCTCTCATTTATTGAGAAACTCATAATGATTATGATGTTGATTTGAAACCAGTTTTAGAGGGTCTGATTGCTTCCTTTCTTACTTGAAGTTTACTTAAGTAGGTTCTTCAAATGTATCATATGGTGGAGGGATGAGGAGGCAAACTGTGTGGTCACTGGAGGTTAGTGCTAGTTTTACTATTATCACCTCTTGTTTAGTTGGAAGGCTTCTCAGATTATGAAAATCATTAATATTACTACTGCTAATGAATAAATGAGCCTGTGGAACAAATGATATATACATACCTGGGCAATTGGAGTAACATCACAGTATCCCTGGAGGGCTCAGAAAGTACTGTGGGAAGAAAGTTACGTTAACTACAACCAATGTAATTTGCTTTAGGTTGTTATACTCATCTGGGGGTTATCTCCTTATCTTGGCTGCTGTGCATAATGCTGCAATGAGCACAGGAGTGCAGATATCTCTTTGAAATAGTGAATTCAGTTCCTTTGGATGTATCCCCAGAAGCAGGATCACTGGGTCATATGGTAGCTCTATTATTTATTTTTTGAGGAATCTCCATCTTGTTTTCCACCATGACAGTACCAATTTACATTCCCACCAACAGTGCACAAATGTTCCCTTTTCTCTATTATCTCTTGGGTCAATTTTAAGTAACTCAAGTTTTCCCTGAAATCATTCATCACGTATATAAATATTTTTATAAAACAAAACTGTAATTTTCATCAGGGGCTACCTACACATTTTAGGGTGTGACGTGTCAAGACTCCTCTTCCTCTCTTGGGAATTAGAGTCTTCAGATGTGTGCATAAAGAGCTGTCAGATAAAGAGAGAACAGAACACTAGATGCCTCACAAAACAGAAGCCATGCACAGTAAGGAGTGGTCCTCCAGTTTCTGCTTGGTATGCAGTTTTAGGTCCAAACCAGGGCAAGTGGTGATTGTGTAGGAAGATTGAACCCTCTTCTTATGTGCTTTCTCAGGTGGAGCTGCTCTGTTTCAGAAGGCAAGACAGTGTCAGTTATAAATTATGTTTTACAGAAACTACTACCTTACCAGGAAAAGTGCCCACTTGTCAGTTACCTATGTAGTAGTAAAATCTGAATAACTGATTTTGCTTTATAATCCAAAATATACTATGAAAAGAAAGAAAAGCCTTAATGTGACTCAGTCTATCTGAGCTTAGACCAGGAGGTGCAATAGTAACTAAAACTCTGCAGTTCACAGAAGTAAGGGAAACTGAGACAGTCTGATGAGCTTTTATCTTTGCCTGTCCAAAACCAGCCAGGCTAACAGCCCAGGACTATCAATGGCCCATTTGCTTAAACTGCTTTCTGACATTCTTTCAGACTTAAACATGTGTCTAATTATGTCATTTTAATTGGAACTTCAGACATTTTTTTTGTATCAAGATTTCTTGACAGACATATACTGAAATATAGAACTTCTAAAATGATTTCAATTGAGTCTGCAGCACTCAGATACAAATTTCTTGTGAGATAGATTTGCTCTCTTTCTACATGTCTTATTACGAGAAAATGAATAAAATTTATATAGAGAAAGGCAAATGATAGCTTTTCCCCCTCCAGTTGATCCCTTTCTTGCCATTACTAATCAATTTTCATTTTTTAAGTGTCCCGTGTGTCAGTTAAGAAACCAATAGTGTGATATGAATACTTAAAAAAAAGGAATAAATTGGCTAACCTTGGATATCATACTCACTTTTCAAATCTGATTTTTATTATGGGACATTCTGGAGAAAATTAGTGACCACTTATTATAACTGTTTTAAGTGCCTCATTTGGGACCATGGATTCCCAGACCTTCCAGCTCTCCAGGTCCTGCTCATGAAATAATGTGCCTGTGCTTTGAGTTCTAACCTATTTGAAAGACCCGTTAAAATCAGCTCCTACCTCCCCAGCAGTCTGAAGACATTAGTAGTCAAGTTCTAATACATTTGGTTCATTTGACATCGTTTTTAAAAATAAAACTGTATTAGGATTACAGCAGATTTATTTTTAAACTGAACTTAAAAAAAATACATTTACAGATTATACTTAAAATTTGAGAGGAAAAGTACATTTGTGACAAATTATTATCCTTTTAAAGACCTGCATTAATTTGGTGCCTTTTTCACGTGTAGCTGGTGGTATTTCTGTATTTGTAAAAGAATTAATCAAATGATTGGATTATTCTTATCTGGGATGGTTTGTAAGACGGCTGCTACCTGGGATATGGAGTCTTTCTTAGTTTTTCTTAATCTCTATGGTAACCCCAGCTTTCCACAGCACCCAGAAGATGTTTTACTCGTCTCTGCTACACATGAAATTAATACGGAAATTTCCCTTTGAAACAGAGATGCAGCAGTGGCTTTAAATTATTCAAGGCCTTTAATACTAATGAATGTACTTCTATGAGCCCTTAAAAACAGTACAGCCCCAACACCACTGTCTTGCATGCAATTGCTGGGCAGTCAGAAATAAGACATCAACTCTCCATAGGGAGGCCACATCTGGAAATGTGTTATTATTCAGCTTTTCTTTCTTCCAAAACTGCCAAGTAATCTACACAGAATTTTTTACTAAATTGCTTCTCTAAGGAAATTAAGAAAGATAAGGAGCTGGCATGGAAGCAGGTAGATTGTATCTTTAGCTGTACTGTTGATGGGTAGGGAGGCTGGACCTTTCTGCACCTACCTGGGGACTTCAGGCAAGAGCTGAGGGGACCATTTCTACACCAAGAATACTTCTAACCTGAATGTCCTTTCAAAACAACTCTTATATGAATATATTTGGAATCTTCCTAGTTTGGGGCAAGTCTGGGATTATCACTATTGCCATCATATTTTTAAAGAACTAATGTAATGAGTTTTTGTTTTAATTTCTCTCTTTGTAAAATGTTACTTATCTGCCTAATACTTTGTGCCTTAATTAATTCATTCATCAGAAGAGGAGGAAAAGTACTATTAAAATTATCATTGAACTTTTAAAAAACAGGTTTCAATTGCTCATGTTAAAAAATGTCTCCTTTGAACTGTATAAGGTTTTCTTATAGCATAACCCACTCTTTTTGTTGAAAGCAAATATTTATGCACATTATATGTATATATATACGTACATTATTGTGGCTAAATGACTACTCTTTTTAAAATATTTACTGATTTCTATGTATACACATATATATACATATGTGATATATGGATAGTATTTGTCAGAAATTTAATAGGTAGGTTTAGCACAGTGCTGTTAGAAATTCAAGCATTGAGAGCTTTGAATTTTGTCCTTCAAAATTCAAGTAAATTTACATTTTTTTGAAGTGAGACTGCAGTCCACTCTTAAAATTATAATGTCTCAAAAATGCTCAGTATTCAAAGTATTAATTTCAAGAGCTAATCTCAGTGTCTGAGATACTGCTCTAAATCCCTAGAAGTGTGACCAGCATAAGAAGCCTCTGCCTCCATGGTCGTTATTTGTCACCCTCCCAAGAGGTTTCACGGGCTCCCTGAACACCTGTCATCCTTGTTCCACAGGTGAAATGCTTGCTCAGTTGCCATTTTGTTCCCTCAGCCTCACCCTCCACTGCCAAGCCTACTTACACTACTGGTTAATTTCCAGTTACAAGGACCTTCTTGCCATCTGCCTTTCCAGTAATTCCTGAAATGGACCCAGATAAAGTAGGTGAGTATTTTCGTCAAGTTTCTGGACACAGTTTGTAAGCAAAAAAAATTAGTCACAGATGCCATATTTTCAGACTTCTGAGTTGCAGAAGAGTAGACAGTTGGCAAATTTCTGGCTGAAGAAGAAGCTCTTGGACAATCAAAAAGACTTTCTCTTTTTTTCTAAATAGATATCTGTAACATATTGAAGAGTATGGGATCTGTTGTCCCCAAAGCACGAAAAATCATTTAACAAAGATTTAGTCCCAATATAATTACACTTGAAATACACAAAAGTGGCTTATTTTTCTATATCTACATAGTTTACTATTAAAATGATATCACTATGAATATTTTATTGTTAGGCGTAAGTTCACAATAAAATGCAAGCCCAAGGTTGGGAGAAAAGTCTCACAGCTGTCACTATATGTATATTTGATAAAGGGGTATGGGAAACTAATTCCCCTGACTTCCAACATCTCTGAGTGCCAAGATAAGCCTAGGTGTGGGGAAGTTGGGGTTCCTATGGCCAGGATCCTCACTGAACTTAAACCACCTGATGATGTAACTGGCCTGTTGCTAGTCTACCACTTCCACACCTTTAGGCAATAAGCTATTACTGTGCTATATAGAGAGCTCGGCCCAGTGCTCTGGGCGGAGGCAGAGACGCTAGTGCTCGACCTACCGCTGGGAGAACAAGCTGGGTAATAAACCCTCTCATGGCAAGGAATGTTTTGCTGTCAATTTCTTTGGTCACATTGAATCCATAGCGAACTTGACTGGGGCTGAAACCCATTGGCAAGACACCAGGACAGGCTTGTGACATTTTTATTGCTAGATCTAGTTGCAGCCTTTTCCCCTTTGTTAAAATCTAGATTGATAACTTCACTTATTTTCTATACAATTCTGTAATACCCCAAGTTATTTATATAAAAATTATAAATTATTCAAATTATCTTTAAATTTCCCAAATTTGGGCCCTCATATTATAAGCTTCACACAAAGCAGTAGATAATCCACTCAAAGTCCAATTTTATCTCCTAAAGGAATATTTTTCAAATTTAGTGTGCATCAAAATCCCCTGGAGGGTTTGTTAAAATGCTGGGCTCTACCTCCAGAGTTTGTGACTCAGTGGGTCTGGAGTGGGGTCTGAGAACGTGCATTTCTAGCAAGTTCCCAGGCATGCTGATGCTGCTTACCTGGGACCACATTTGGAGGACCATTGGCCTAAAATATGTATTTCTGGATCATCAGATAAAGGGCACTAAGAGACTTTGTTCTTAGTGTCTGTAGAGAATGACTCATACTGATTTGGCTAAGCAAAAATAAGAATCATTTAAAGCAAAACATGCTTCCCAGTCAAACTGCTGCTATGAACAAGACCACATGTAGCTTGTGTTCTTGTTCCTTTATGCATCTAAAAGTACTTTGTTCACAGCTTTGGGCCTGATACATCCAGCAGTTTCTTCCTTCCCTGAGTTTCCTCCCACCTGCAAGAATAAAAAAAAATTTTTTTTAAGCCTTTCCCCTGAGGAAGCTGGGCTGGTGGTGAATCACCTGGGGTACTCATTCATCTTCCATGCGGTACTATATCACAGCTTGCCATGCTATGCTGCATAACTTCATCAGATGAGGCTGCAAAACATAATTTGACAGGAGTGCAATGGGCCAGACAGTAGAGCAGCTTCAGAATCACTCTTCCACCAACAGCAGCATCTGGGACCCTGCCGAGTCCCTAGTTTGCTGATTCTCTGTATTCATTTGGTGCATCTGAGAGGAACACAGGGCACAGAAATGGGCCAGTTTCCAGAAGGAAAAAAAAGGGCATTACACTTTTGTAAATTATTTCCACACCATTATGGCTACCCTCAATTTGTTTTCCTTCTCCAGACTTAGAGCAGAGATGTAACTTCTCCCCCACTCTAGCATTGGACTCATCTGCAAACTAAGCATTTTTAGAACGTAAGGAAATATTAAATAAAAGGTTTAGAGAAAATTGTAGGTTCTTCGATATGATTATACCAATTTAAAAAAGATGTGAGGTTTTTTTCAACAAGGTCACTTGTCATGGCGACATTTTTAGGCATGGTCCTGTCTCACCTGAGGGTTTCAGCCCCAGGCTGGTTCACTGTGAATGGAATGTTCTGGGGGTGACAGGGTTTATATAGCCTTATTCTAGCTGAGGTAGGTGGACCACTAGAATCGCACCTGCATCCAACAGTCTGCAGGTCTGTAATCCGCCTCCATCTCTGCCTCCACCCAAAGCACTGGGCAGAGCTCTTTATATAGTGACTCTGCCAATAATCATAGTTCATTGCCTACGGGTGTGGGAGCAGTAACATAGCAGTAGGCCAATTGCATCATCAAGTAGTTTAGGGTCAGGTACAGATCCTGGCCATAACGACTTCTATTTTCCCCACAGACCCACATTCATCTGATGTAGGTATCTTCGACTCATGATAATATGTTGACCATTGTCTTGCCAATGGGTTTCAGCCCCAGGTAAGTTCACTATGGATTCAGTGAGACCAAGGAATGACAATAGAACGTTCTTGGGGTGAAAGTGTTTATACCTAACTTCATTCCCACAGTGGCAGGCCAATCACTAGAATCCCATCCACTCAGAGTGAGTCTTCATGCAGCCAGCCAGTCTCTGCCTCTTGGCCTCTCTACCCCCGCAGCCGTCTCAGTCTCTGTCCTCAGTGCTGCCACCATTCCAGTCTCATCTCTGCTCTCCTGCAGCCTTGCAGCTGTGCCACCCTGTTGCCCAGAGCACTGGGAGGAGCTCTTTATATAGTCAATAACAACACAGTTCCCAAACGTGTGTAGTGAGCTAGCCGCCCAGGGCCAGGTGAGAATCCTGGCCACAGGAACCTTCAGTTTATCCACAACCATTGAATAAATATTATGCCCCAGGAGAGGCCTGTAATGTGCCTGCTAATTCCTCAAGGGTGGGTCTGACCTGGTTCAGCTCCATAATCCCCTCACTGAGTCAGCACAGCACCTGGCGCTCAATATCCTTATGTGAAGTAGCTAGGACTTCACCCCACAATACTCAACAGCAAGCAACATTATTTTCCAAGCCAAAATGAAGACATTGTACCTTGGTGTGAAATTTAGACTGAGTTAAGTTTGGGAAGGAGCCTCGTAGGTTTTTATGCTGAACATCTGATCTACGTGTCATCGTGACCACTGCTTGCTGTGTTCTTTGCCTTTAGCTTTGGGATTCCATGTCAAGACTGTTTGCAGAATTCTTTGCCAAACCTAGTGTGGATAAAGTGAAGGTTCCTGGGGCCAGAATTCTCACCTGGTCCTGGTCAGCTTGCTCACTACATACGTGTGGGCAATACATCGTTATTGACTCTATATAAAGAGCCATGCCCAGTGCTCTGGGTGACACAGTGGCCCAGCTGCAAGGCTGCAGGAGAGCAGAGATGAGACTGGGTGGTGGCAGCACCAAGGACAGAGACTGAGATGGCTGTGGGGGTAGAGAGGCCCCAGTGGCTGAGATTGGCTTGCTGCATGCAGACTCGCTCTGAGTGGATGGGATTCTAGTGATTTGCCTGCCACTGTGGGAATAAAGTTGGGTATAAACCCTTTCACCCCAACAATGTTCCATTGTCATTCCTTGGACTCATTGAATCCATAGTGAACTTGCCCAGGGCTGAGACCCTAGTGTCTGGTCTCCCTGGTTCCACCACACAGCCATTCCCTCCACTCAGGCAACTAGTTGCTAGTAAGGCTCCCAGAGCCCAGTCCCAGTCAAGCCTCTCCAGCATCCTGTCCAGGCATCACCCTTTCTCCCTCTTCAGGAAAAAGAGAGAGCCATAGCTCGAACAATACCAAAACCAAGGTAGATTTTCAAAGGCAAAGTCAGGAGAGAATATACGTATGGGTCAGGATGGAGGAACCAGAAGAGAGGTTAAGGCTGAAAACTCAGGAAGTAGGGGATCCAGGTGCTATTTGATGTAACAAAGTCCATCTCAGAATGATCCTGTTCCTCTGGTCACACTGTGCCCCATCCTACCTTTCTTCTGGTGAGCCTATTTTGCACCTATTTTGCTTCAGAAGAACAACTTCTCCTTGTTTAAGTCCACAAAATTAGACTAGTTTCAATTCCAACTCTCCCATTTCCATGGTCAGCATTAATTCTTTGATGGGTTTTTCATACTAAGGGCGGAGTGGGCTGACTTCAGGGTGGCCCCTTAAACAGAGAAGCTGTTACGTCTCCTAAAGCAGAGCTTAGACCTTGGAACACACGGTAATAGACATGGAAGCACTGCCTTGTCATTCTTTAAATTCTCCCACTGCTATAAGAACAAGAAAGAATTAAAACCAACATAAATTATCCTGCTACATAAATTTGAATCAATAAAATCCACAGAGCAGTCCCTTATTTTGTTTTGCTTAGAGCTGGCTTAGCAAAGGCTGAAGAGCTGGCTGTGTTTCTAGCCACAAACACTTCTCAAGGGCATACACCGCTTACTCCCAATTGCTTGAGTTTTATGGTAATCACTGACATTAAATTTGAAAATAGTTTTATTTTCTTCAGGGCATCTTCCCTTCAGTATAATAAATACAAGTCAGTCCTGGACGCAAAGCTTGCTTGCATGTAAATCCTCACCTCCAAGTAAGCATTGTGGACGCACATTCTATTTAAATGAAATTTGTTACCACAGGAAATATTGGAGAAGACTAAGTGCTTGGCAGTTCTTTCCAAGGTTTGTGACTGTTCACCTCTTAATCTCTGCTGTCTCTATTCCAAATCTTCACTATTGCTCAAGTTTTCTACCCCACCACTTCCTCCTAACTCTGAAGTGAACTTGTCTCCAGCTTCACAAAGAAAACAGAAGCCCTCAGACATGAACTCTTCCTCCCCACACCATCATGTCCTTTATTCTTCCTCTCAGGGAAAGAAGGATGGGTCTCGTGCCAACGCTAATTCCTGCACCTGTGTGCCTTGCCTCACCCACTGTCTTCACCTCAGGGATCGTGTCACTTAGCAATATGTTAGCTGCTTGTGACAGATAACTCAGCTCAAACACGGTTTTTGTTTTTGTTTTTGCCATATATGTATTCGGCCTAAAGGAGGATTAGCTTGCTCTGGGCCCAGAAAATGCCACTTTCTCTCCATCTCCAAGTTCGTCTCTGCTCTCCTTTATGAGTTGGTATTATTCTCAAGCTACACATCCTGACGAGACTGTGACAGCCGCTCCAACTTATGATTTCAAGTTCAACTCCAGCAGGAAAAAAATCAGTATTCTTCCCTGATAATTTGAACAAAAAGTCCTTGATCCAGGTTTCACTGATGTAGTCTTTGCCCGACTCTGGCTATGTGCGTATGTCTGGGGAGGGCCATGATGCACTCAGCGATTGGCTGGGCCAGACCCCACAACCCCCATGGAAACAGGAGAGTTGGGATTAACACTACTAGACCTCCGTGGGCTAAGGTCAGGGGGCGGTGGTTCATCAGCAGGAAGGTAAACAGATGCGAAGTGGCTAAGGGAACATGTGCCCTCTGAGAGGGACTTTGTCATATCAAATACCACCTGGATCCCCACTTCCTGAATCCTCAGTCTAGTCCTCCTTCCTGACTCCTGCTTCCAGGCCCCTATATTTATTCTGGAATCCCTCCTGTCTTTAAAAGCCAACTATGATTTTATGTGTTGTTCTAGCTATGGCTCTCTCATCTTCCCTTCAGATTAAGAATCTCAAAAAAGTCATCTGCTTTTATGGTTTTTTTCCACCTTACATTCATTGATCAATCTTGTGCAGTTTGATTTCAACCCCATGACCCCGCTGAAACTGCTCTTGCAAAGCCTTGAATAATCAAGCTAATCATAAAAAACAGAGGCTGCTTTTTCATCCATAGTTGATCTCCTGGCTTATCTCCACCTTCTGAAACTCACCTTCCTTGACCTCTATATTATTATTGCTCCTGGTTTCTTTGGCTTTCCTTGCCATTCTTCCTTTTAGGTTTCTCTTCTTCCTCTGCTACTTAAATGATCATATTCCTCGGGTGTCCTGTTACTTTAGCCTCACTTTCTCTTCACTTTAAGCACTCTGCTTAAACAGTCTAGTAGATGGGCACAGTTTTGCCCATATCCGACACTAATGACTCCTAAATCTCTGTCCCAGCCCAAATAGTGACCCTGACCCCCAGCTGCACAATCGAAAGTTGGGAGCCTGGTCAGCATCCTTGACAGCCTCTCCTCCCAGCACTCTTTAAACCAAGCTGTCACATGGTAACCACCAGCCACATGTGCCTACCAAGCATTTGCAATATGGCTAGTTCAAATTGAGATGCATGGCAAGTGTCAAAAAAGACTGAATCTCTAAGACTTAATAAGAATAGAAAATATCTTATTAAAACTTTTTATGTTGGTTACATGTTAAATACTAATATTTTGTTTTATTGGATTAAATAAAATACATTGCTAAGATTAATTTCACCTCTTTTTAAATGGGGTTGCTCTAAATTTAAGGTGACGTATTTGACTCACATTGTATTTCTTCTATTGAGCAGTGACACTCTAAAAAGTTCCTACGGCTACTGCTCCACAGCTGGGAAATCTCTTTAAGCTCCTCCTTTTCCTCACCATGTGAAACCTCTGGCTCTGGTCCAGCATTCCCAGTCCCTGACCTGCTAACCTTTTCCCTGTGCTTGATCCACAAGCCTCCTCAGAAAGACGCCTTGACGGCTATGCCCACCTCGTCTCTCGGGCCCCTCAGCTCCAGGAGCTGCAATCCAAGGACCATCCATCCTCTCCACCACTCTCCCTCCCAAGCTCATGTCTCCAAGGGCAACGCCAGCCCAATTCCAGGCCGACACCTGTATTCCTAAGTATCTGGGAGAAGCAGGCAGTTCCAACTGTCTACTAGACATGTCCGTCCAGACGTCTTACAGAACTCTCAAACTCAGTATGTTAAAAACAAACTCCTATCCCACCTTCACACCCAAATTTCCACCTCCCCATTATTTCCTACACCTGGCTCTCCCTCCCATATTCAATTAGCAACCAATTCCTGTCAGTGTACCTAGCAAATTATGTCATGTATCTATACCCCATTTCCTCTCTCCACTGCCATTCAGATCCCTCTCATGTTATAGGAAGTAGAGAGCTAAACCCCTCCTGCAAATCACCCCCACTCCCAGAAAAACAGTTAAAAGTTTCCTCTAAAACTTTCCCCAGTGTTTATTGTGTTATTTTTTGTCATTATGTCTTGTTATTTTTGTTATTTATAAAAACATGGTGTCTTGCTAATGGGTTTCAGCCCCAGGCAAGTTCGCTATGGATTCAATGCGACCAAAGAAATTGACAGCAGAACGTTCTTTGGGGTGAAAGGGTTTATTACCCGGCTTGTTCTCCCAGCGGTAGGTCGAGCACTAGCATCTCTGCCTCCGTCCAGAGCACTGGGCCGAGCTCTCTATATAGCACAGTAATAGCTTATTGCCTAAAGGTGTGGAAGCGGTAGCCCAGCAACAGGCCAGTTACATCATCAGGTGGTTTAAGTTCAGTGAGGATCCTGACCATAGGAACCCCAACTTCCCCACACTCCACCCCTCCAGGATTCTCGCCTTACAATCTACATGCTTTCCACCTTCCGCAGTGGTCCCTGTGGGAGAAAGCTGGAGCACTGTAACCAGATTCCACATAGCAACAGAGGATAACAACAACTTAGAGATAATAAAAAATTAAGATACAGGTAACAAAAATTATAATAATCCTCAAGCCAAAGGAGGTTCCTAATAACAAAAATTATAATAATCCTCAAGCGAGAGGAAGTTCCCAATCCACAAAGACTTTAGGAGCAGTAAGACACATGTTTTAATGCCACCAACATAGGCAAATCTTGTCCATCAGGTAGGATGCATGCAAGAGAGTGGTCCTGTGATAGGACTGCAGCAGGAAGGGGGTCCCTTCCAGGTCTAGTATACCATACTTTTACTCCTCTCCCCGTGGGGGTTACTGAAGGGTCTATATATAGTGCTACTGGAGGTGCATGCACTGGCCATAACGATAAAACAAAACTCTCCGGTAAGATGCTCCTACCTTCTGGCCGTTCAGGATATACTACTGTGACCTTTGGTGGCCACTCTGCTGTTATTCCAGGAATACACAGGAGGCCAGCTTCCACGCCTTGTCCCCAAGGTGCCAGGAGAGCCAGGCATCGTTGGTCCATGTGTCGAAAGGTCCAAGGCCATGTCCACTCAATGGAGTCTCCAGGGTTCAGTGTAATTGGTGCTGGCAGCAAGATGTTATTCTGGTGGCCGAACCTCAGCTTCAGTGATTCTTCCTTGGTTTGCACTTGCAGTTTTATAGGGGAGGCTGCCATATGTGTTAACATGTCTACGGGGCTCAGGGCTCCCTTTCGGGGTCTGTCATTCAAACGCCATAGCACAGTCCATAAGCGGACTGACCATCCCCGCAGACTATTGGTATCTGACTTTAGTCCGGATTTTAACAAGCCATTGTGCCTCTCTATCATGCCTGCTGCAGTAGGATTGTATGGCACATGAAACTTCCATTTGATTCCCAGCTGTTGCACCCATTCTTGCAGTGTATGTCCAGTAAAATGGGTGCCCTGATCACTCTCAATTACCTGTGGTCAGCCATAGGCAGCAAAGAGACACTCCAGGCCTCTTTTGGTCGTCTGCTGGTCTGCACAATGGGTAGGAAAAGCAACCAGAAGTCCAGTAGCTGTGTCCGCACAGGTCATCGCATACTGATACCCTTCTGACACAGGCAGAGGCCCAATATAGTCTATCTGTCACCTGACGAGGGGTATAGGCCCCTTAGCTATTGTCCCATGTTGCTGTGGAACTCGGTGTAAGTCCTTTTAGGAGCACACAACACGTTCCTGCCGGGCTCTACTAACTTCTTCAAAGGTCAAAGGCAAGCCCCACTGACGGGCTACAGCCCACATTGTCTTGTGCCCTGCATGCAGCAAATGCTGATGTAGCCATTGGGCTACATCAGAGGCAGGCTTGCCTTCTAACCAACGTATCTGGGCCAATTTATCTGCTTCATCATTTCCTGGGGATGCCAGTGGCAAATGACCTGTCACATGGTATACTGTAATTATTTTAGTCGGACCACAGGTCCATAAGTCTTGCCACAATTCTTGCCCACAAAGGGGTCGGTGACCAACCAGCCAGTTGGCATGGTACCAGGTTGGTAGCCACAGGGTCAAGCCCCGATAGACAGCCCAGCTGTCAGTGCAGACAACTATAGGGGAGGGCTCCTGGCTGATCACAAGCCACACGGCCCACAACTCTGCCCATTGGCTGCTCTTCCCCTCACCATCTTCCATCCATATTGTCTCAGTCTTAGGACGGAAAGCTATGGCCCTCCATTTTGGGGGCTGCCCACGGCTGCAGCCATCTGTGTGCCATGCATCTTCAGGTATAGGGGCTCTTCCCTCCTGATAGGGACTCTCTGCTACTAATGGTTCAAAAGCAAGTTCTTCCTGCTTTTCACTAGTATATGTAACCAGCCCCAATACGCGTTGGAATTCTTCACTCAAGGGGCTACTAGAAAGGGCACTACACTGCTGTAGGTAAGCACCCCACTTGGCTAGTGTGGGTGTTTGTGACATGTCACTCCTTGGCTTTTGGGTCCAGTCTCGTACCCACCCCAAAATGGGATAGGTGGTTATTACCTTTATTGGGGCCATTCCAGTGATGGGTTCTGTAGCCAGCAAGGCATGATACACGGCAGCCAGTTGTTTTTCTATCAAAGTGTATCGTACCTCTGCCCCTTTCCAGAGTTGTGACCAGAATCCAATGGGTTGGTGAGTTTTTTCAAGCCGCTGCCAGAGACCCCAGCCATAACCATCTTCAGTGATATGAACGTCCAGCTCTCAGGGCCTTGATGGGTCTATCACACTCAAGGCCTGCACGGCCTTGACTTCCTGTTTTGCTGTAGTAAAGGCAGATGCACATGTCTCATGCCAGTCCCACCTGACGCCCTTTCGTACCAACCGGTGGGCTTCAGAATTTGTGCCAAGTGCGGGATAAACACTGTCCAGTAGCCTAGAAGACCCAGAAACTCCTGTAGCAATGCTACAGTTGTGGGGGTAGGAAAGGCCTGGACTTTATCTATAACTGCTTCTGGCATCACTTTGGTCTTACCCAAAGAGACGACCCCCAAAAATTTGACAGACAAACCAGGTCCCTGAACCTTGGTGCTGTTCACAGCCCATCCTTTCTCCTGTAGATGTTGAAGCAGTCTAGGTGCTGCACCTTCTAGATCTGAAAGAGAATCAGATGTGAGCATGACATCATCAATATAATGGTACAGCTGCACCGTTGGTGGTTTCTCCCATGTAGCCATGTCCTGGGCTACAAGTCCATGACAGATGGTGGGGCTGTGGAGGTGTCCCTGTGGGAGGACAGTGAAAGTCCATTGCCGTCATTCCCACGTGAAGGCAAACTGTTCCTGACTTTCCTGCTCAATGTTAATGGAAAAGAAGGCATTAGCAAGTTCTACCACATAATGATATGTTCCTAGTTCATGGCTGAGAGTATCCATCAAGCCTGCAATAGAGGGGACAGCAGCATGCATAGGGGGTATGACCTTATTCAGTTCTCTGTAATCCACAGTCATACGCCAGGAGCCATCTGGCTTTTTTACTGGCCACACTGGGGAATTGAAAGGACTATGGGTGGGCTTTATAATACCCACCTTTTCCAGCTCCTGGAGAGTTTCTCCAATCTCTTTATGCCCCCCAGGCAGTTTGTACTGTTTGGTATTAGTCACCTGCCGAGGTACAGGCAAAGCTATGGGTGGGTGCCTAGCATGTCCCCTCAGAACTGCCTTCACAGCACATACTCTCAGTCTGAACTCACCTGCAGTGGTCTGCAACCATAGACCCTGCAGGATATCAATCCCCAGAATATACTCAGGGATAGGAGATATATACACGGTATACTCTTTTGGGGTAGATGCCCTATTCTCAAAGGGATTTGGGCTTTTTCACTCTGATAGCCTTCCCCCTGTATCCATCTATGATAGTGGGGGTCCCAGGGAACCGCTCAGGGTTACCATGAATCAGTGAACATTCAGCCCCAGTGTCCACCAGAGCCAGGACACATTGTATGTTCACTGGGGACCAATGGATAGCTCTTTCAACATGTGGTCTCCAGTACCCCCCTGGTCCCTCAGAGCAGATACCTTGACCTTCCCCTCAGTCAAACCGTGTTCCCCAATCACCTTCCTGTGTGGGCTCAAGTGAGGTTGGCTCGCTTTCCAGCAGGAAGTCCTGCAAACACACAGGCCAGACTCATGGCTCTGTCTCTGATCTCTGCCTCTTTGGTCTTAATGGCTGGAACTGCTGCTCTGGTTTCAGCTGTTGCCATAGCTCTAGTAAGATCCTATTTGACTTCCCATCTAATTTCCTTCCATCTGCTCCAGCCCATATTAAATCAACCCACACCTGGGTCCTCGTAACCTTCATGGGGCCCTGTAAATTCTTCTTGTGAGCAACAGGTCTTATCTCTTTCCAAATTCTCATTGCTTCAGCCTCTCCTAAGTCTGCTCCTGTATGTGTCACCTCACTTATGGGATGCCCTATGTGAGGGGAAAGAATGGCCACTAGAGACCCAAAGAGGGATGTAGGAGCCGTTTGAAGTACAATATTCCTCATCCCAGTAGTGAAAATCTCTTCATCTGGGCCATAATTCTCTGGACTATAGATGGCATTTCTCATGCCTAGCTCTCATAGCACCTGTTGGAGTTCAGCATATGTCTGCCATCTAACAGGAGAGGATGGTAGATGACCCGGATTGCGCCACACAGCATGAAGTGCAGCCATGAGCCAATCGAGGAGGGAGTGACTCCCTGGGGTCTGATGTGCATTTTGTAATCGCTGCCTCAAGGCAGGCTGCACTGTCAGGGAAGACAACTTTCCCATCTCTGACCCCGACAGAACAATTCCATCCACCCCTAAGTCCCAGAGACGGCAGGAGCCAAGCTGATATTGACTCCGAGGTCTTCTGCCTAAACCGGGAGCCCAAATCCACCAGCTCAG
>JAVSCE010015418.1:0-15998 GCA_032199065.1 Smutsia gigantea
GATTACACAGTTAGTAAATGATGGAGGAGGTTTTGTGGCCCTTTAGCCTCTACATGCAGTGCATTATAATAGCAACAGTAATAGAAGCCATGAATGGAGTACCTAGTAGGTTCAGGTCTGATGCTAAAGCTCTCACACGTCGTATCTCATCTCATTCTCATAAAAACCCTATTAATTTTACAGATGATGAAACCTAGGCTTAGAGATGCTAAGTAACTTAGACAAAATCTTACTGTTAGTAAATGGCAGAGTGAGGTTTCAAATATACTTTGTCTGATTCCAGAGATCATACTCTAAACCATTATGTTATACTGCTTTTTATCTTCTATGACCTTAGATAAGTAGAAGGGAAAAAATTTCTTCTGGAAAGGAGTATAACTACTCCCAAATGCCAAGCCAGTTGACAGTATAGCATTAAAAATGATGGGTATCTCAAAAAATAAATTTTACTAGAGATAACATGAAGGTAATTATTAAAAATCAACAGGATATCTGGAAAGCAACTGTTCAAGCATTTTCTAAAGCTATTATTATCTTTAGATAAACAATGCCAAAAGTATGAATCTGATTTGCTTCTGAATCTAAATTGTTTGTGGCCATGAAAGAGAATGAGCATCATTAACCAACATGGGATTTAACCCATGGTTTTGGCTTATGAGGACAGTAATATCAAATATTCAGTAATCTTGAAGGTTCTCCTATTAACCATTTTTGAAAGAACAGGAGATGCCCTGAAGGCAAGGATACTTATTTGATTGGGTCCAAAATCCCTCAACATGACATCAACATAAAGGTATATCTGGAGTTTCCCTCCTCCTGTCACTGTTTTTTATCTCCCAAGGAAATGGTTTCTAAACATTTCATAAATATAACTAATTTTAACAGGTATTTAATGAATACATGCCATCCACAGCCCATTAATAACTGCTCTGGGGACACCAAATTGTTTTTGAGTGTTTTGGATGAGGATTGTCTGGAGATTTAGTGATGAACAAATTTATCTCTGGAGGTACCTTACTGCACCAAGTATTTGTTGAATTAATAAATGAACCTTCAAAACCTCAGGCCAAAGTAATGTTCAATAGCATGAATTTAGAGCATCATGGCAAGCCCACTGGTTTTTAACCAAGTATCTCTCTTATAAGTAGTGAGACCTTCCTCTGGAATAAGGCTCAAGCCCAAGGTAAAATGGATGCTTTTTGCCTGTGATCCATTCAAAAACAATGTTCTAAAGGGCTCAGTAAAGGATTTGCTGAATGTTGAATTGGTGAAAGTAAAGTCTAAAGTTTTCCACAAGACAGAAATATACTAGTTAACAGGTAAGGGACATATGTAGAATCTGTATGTACTTTTTTTTTAAGCTACTGACAGTCTTTCATGGCAATCACTGATTGTCAGTGTTTGGCTTAAAATAACGGTGAGTGAAATGTGGATATTGGTCAACAATTATGCCCCCAGAGAAGAGAAAGTCTTACTCTGGTTCTCTGAAGCTACTACCACAGACATGTCCTCAGGCACAACTGATGGGAACATTAAGTTGACCCATCTGTGTAGTTTACCACATTGACTCAGGCCAGTGTGCCAAAGAAACATCCAGTTACGCCCTCTGGCCTAAATATGTGTACATGTGGGGAGATGCGGGAGTAATGATGGTTCAGTTCAGTGGCACTCAGCTCCTCTGTCAGCACCACCAAGAGAGTTTAAATGCTCTTAGTAAGTATTCTTTGCCAGTGCTCCAGATTGGAAAATTCCACTTAACTTATTTCCAGTCCTCTGCCTTTTTAATCCCATCACAATTATACCAAGTTTGATAATGGCCTAACAATCAAATGTTTAAAAATATTCATGTAGGAGCTCATATACACTTTACATATGTATTCAGCTGTAGCACAGTAAATAAATGTCTATTTTCATGAGCTGAATTAAAAGTAATAATTATAATAATAATGACAATAATAATAACAGAAGCATAGAGACTGTTGGGGATTTTCAAAATACCAGCTCAGCTAAACATCATGTCCTATGAACAAATGCACAGCTAAATGCATAGCAGCTGTCATACACCAGCTAGAACAGCAGGAGCATGTTTCTCAGTAGGAATTTTTGTCTTCCAACATTTTTGTTCTGGGTCTTGTAAATGGGATGTGTTGCTTTATTTCTTTTATTTTCTTTCAATTATAGAATCTGAGAGTACATAGGATTGAGGCAACCTCTTCCTGTTTCTCTCCCAATTAAATTATCCTTTCTATGACACTTATGCCATTTATACTCTTTTGAATGCGTACATTCAAAAATGAACTTACATCCTTAAAAAAGACTTTCCACTGTTGAAGAGTGCAGACTTTTAGAAAAATCACTTTCTGTGTTCGTTATAACTCTAATCCTCACTACTACTTTTCGTCCCTTGAATAATTGAATAAACCTAATCCTTTTCTGCACGATGATTGTTTACACTTTTTAATACAGTTACTATTGCCCAACCACCTGTGACAGTCCTCACTCCCAGTAAACCCTCCTCAAGTTTGAAAAAACCACATAGATTCCACATCCATTCTTCATGTGAGTTCCTCTTAAAACCTTCCCCCTTTCCTTTGGAACTATATAGATGTGGATTCAACTACTGACTCCCTACTGTGTGAACTGTAAAATGGGCAAAATGATTCTTTTGAGAACTACCACAGAAGATTCTTTGAGAACCGAAATGACAGGCAATCATTTTTTTTTTGCATTTTGGAAATTAATAGATTGATTTTGATTATGATGATCATATTGTCATATTAATATTTTTATTGAAGTATAGTTGATATACAATATTATATTGGTTTCAAGTATGCAACACAGTAATTCAACAGTTACATACATTATTAAATCCTCACCCCAACTAGTGCAGTTATTATCTGTCAACATAGGAAGATGTTACAGAACTATTGACTATATTCTCTCTGCTGTACTTTCATCTCCATGGCTAATTTGTATTATGAATGAGATTTTGTGCCTCTTTATCCACTTCACCTATTTCACTCCCCCACCCCAAACCCCCCGCCCCCCCCATGGAAACCACCAGGCACTTCTCAGTGTCTGTAAGTCTACTGCTATTTTTTTCATTTTGTTTTGTTTTCATATTCCACATATAAGTGAAATCATACCGTATTTGTCTTTCTCTGCCTGGTTTATTTCACTGAGCGTAATACCCTCTAAATCCATCCATGTTGTCTCAAATGACAGGGTTTCTTTCTTTTTATGTCTGAATAATCCTTATTTAATATTACTGGTTAAGCATTATTCTGCCTGTGTAGTTAACACGTGTACATGTTAATTCATTTAATTTTAATAACAAACTTATGACATAATTACTATTATCATTTCTCTATTTTACATATACAGACATTGAAAGAATAAACCCTTGTCCAAGGCCACATATCACATATCTACTTGTGACTGAGTAAGGGTTTGAACCCAGGCAGTCTGGTTCTAGAGTCTACACCTTCAACCACCATGATTTACTACCTTTATTAAATGAGGTTTTATGTGTGTGTGTGTGTGTGTGTGTGTGTGTGTGAAGTACTTAATGTAGTGTCTGATATAGTAATAGTTTGATAAATGGTCATTTTCTTTCCCTTTTACTATTCTGCTACCCTTCTTCTGAGTACTCTTCAGTTTTTCAAAGTCGTAAATGTGGACCTCAAACTCCATATGAAATCTAATAAACTAAAACACAAGGGCAATTTCTTCCAGTCGTAGGATCAGGTTTCATTTGCACACTCTATACATGAGATGAATCCAAGTAAATTTTCCTGTTTTTATGTCTACATGAAGAGCCTTCCTTAAGTTATGGTCATTTTTTCATTTTTTCAACAAACACTTATTGAATACCTGTCACAAATTAGGCACAATATCATCTGTTGAGGATACAATAGATGATGAACAAACAGATATAGCCCCTGCTTATATGGAGCCAGTTTTAAAGACAGACATTAAACAAATAAACACAAAATAAGAATATGATGTCAAATAGTGAAAGATTACAAATGGAAAGATTAGGGTACAATAAGAAAGACTGGTAAGGGGAACCTGTTCTAAATTGGGCCAGCAGGTACTTAAGGAAAGGGCTTTCCATGGAAGAAAATTTAAACTGAGACTCAGAGGGTGAGTTGGTGTTGGCTAAAGAAAACTTGGGGAAAGAGCATTCTAGGAAGGACTTAAAAACAGATTGAAGGCCCTGAAGAAGGTAAAAGCTTGGCGTGGTCAAAGCCCTAAAAGAAAGCCAGTGTGGCTGGGGAAGAGGGAAGAGGAATCAGAATGGCTCCAAATGAGGTTGGAAAGGTTGATGGGCTACATCATGCCAGGTGATTTCCCTGAACTAATGCTGCCACTGGGACTAAATGGGACAATGTTACAGAGTTACAGTCACTGGAGAGGTACCTTGAAAGGAGGCAGGTCAAAGGTATACAGTAAGAAAACCCACAAGTTGTTCTTATAACTCAACTGAGGCTTATATAAAAACATGAAACCAGTCCATAAATACTGGTAAATCCTTCTCATTAACACCTCCACTAACGCATCACCTGCATCTACCACTCCCACTTAAAATTGCACTTCTGTGCCTAGTTTTTGCCCTCTAGTCGTACCCAGATATTCTTTCTAATCGGAGATCACTTAAATGTAAGAGGTGTAGTTGTTATAACTCTAGATATGCAGCTGGGACCAATATATTGAGAGGGTTGAGGCTAACTATGTACCAGCTCATTTTTCTAATATCAATACCATCAAGTCCCAAAGCTAGGCTCTGGAGTCACACTGGCATAGTATGAATTCATAACTATGAGTCAGCTCTGCTACTAATCTTCTGTGTGACCTTGAACACATATGTTAACTTCTCTGAGCCTCAGTGTCCTCATTTGAAACATAAGATCAATGATACTTATCTAGCAGGGTGGTTGTGAGAATTAAATAAGTAAGATATTTAATGTGTATGTAGGCACCTGCCACAATGCCTGACATGCAGTAGATACTCAGTAAATGATAACTATCTCTTTATGAAGTGAAAGAGACTCAGTCTCTCCTACAAAGTCACCATAGGGGGATCCTTCACGTCCAAATCATAAAAACTTATTTATGTTTTATTATATTTGCACATGGATGTCTGATTTGGGGTTTGCTAACTTCAGTTCCCATAGTATTATTATGGCATTATAGTACTAGCATCTGGATGGAGCCTTAGGAAATCCTCTCCTTTTAGGGAAAATAGTGATGAAGATACACATTATATGTATGATGAAGACAACACGCACATATATACATATCACAGAACACTAACTGATTTTTCCCTTTGTGTCAGTCTGGAGGTCTGGAGATAGTAAAGGCAAATAAGCATAATCCATGCCCTCAAAAAATTCATAGTTAAATGGGCATGACAGATCTGTGTGGAACTAACTATATTACAAGGCAGGATCAAACAAGTGTTAAATGTGTTCTGTAAGAGCACAGATGAAAGAGCAGTGAATTCTGCCTGTCTATGTGGTTACAATAACTACACCTCTTATTATGTGTGTCTGACTTCAGTAGTCATGCTGACAACTCCAGGTTCATTTGCTTCCAGACAACTTGAAAATTGCATTTCATCTTGTAACATCTGAACCCCTTATGATTTGGAGCATAATTTCCTCAGATCAATTAACAAATCTTCCCTAGGTGTCCTCTCTGTGTGAGGGGCTTTGGGGGATAGAGGAGAAGCAGATTATTTGGTCCCTGCCCTCATGTACCTATAGGCTGGACAGTTGAGAGTGCCCTAAGATGGCCATTAGAGAACAATAAACTACTACTCACCACTGAGCTGCCTCTGAGTATGCTCAGAGAAGAGAACTTAGGGTGAATTGGAATAGTTAGAATAAAAAGCAGAAATCATTGTTCTTGCATATTTAAACAACAGTTCAGGCTTCTAGAAACCACCCACAGATGTTTAGAGAGCCACAGAAATATTCTCCACTGCAAAATAACTCAAAAGAGAAAAATTCAGTGTATCAGAATCTCTCCCAAAGCTTAATCTGAACAGACAGCACATTGCTTTAGGAGTGCTTTATTTAAATCCTGTTACAAACCTTAACTGAAATATTCTTAGTTGGCCCAAAGACAGGTAGGTTAAGCATGTATTAGAGAAGATAATAGACAGACTTACAGGCTTTCAGAGCTGTATACATTTCAGAATAGGAGCAACCTGCCATGAGAAAAAAGCAGGTGTGCAATGAAATGATTTCAAACCTTGCTTTTCATCAGATGAGCCTTTGAAAAGGGTGTTTTGAATTTTTGAGGTGCACTAACATCCTTTTGTCAGTGAAATGCCACAAGAATGTATGTTTGGAAGGAAGCTGATGGGAGTGAGAAATGAGAAGAGCTGCCGAAAGGCATTGATGAGTTGGAAGAAGGTCAATAATCCATTTCGAGCTCATTCAATCTCTTATGTGAGTTCAGCATGGTCCCAGGTGGAACATGTGCTGACATACCCAAAACTCCCTCTCCAGCCCAGAGCAATGGAAAAGAGGAAAGTAAATGTGGTGGTGGTTTTCAGGCTGCCCCTTACTTCTAAATATGATGAATGGAATTTTTAGGCTCCTCAGTTTGGGGGGAAGATTTGAAATATACACCTGGTCAATGGCAACTGTGCTTAAGTGGTGAATGTTTTATTAGGTTTTGAAATAAAAACACAAAAAACCCTGAAGTTCTCCACACTAGTCATTTTAAATTCATTGAAATAGTGTTCTCTACCTGTCTTTAAAAGCCACTTCTGTCTTCTAAGCCTTACAGTTCTCAAACTTCAGGATGAATTAGAAACACTTGGAGAAATTGTATAAAATGTAGACTCGTGCTACCCTTCACCAAAGACTCTCATTCAGTAAGTCTGAGGTTTGGCCCAGAAATCTGCAGAATTAGTGACAAGAGAACATAAAGTGATAATAAAAGGAAAACAGCTTTTCAGTTCATCTTAGAAACTGTATTTATATTTTTCTATTGTTGTTTTTAGTGGCATTGAAGAGCAAGCCTGTCTGTAAAGGCAGACCTCTGAGACATTGCAGGTTCGGTCTCAAACCACTGCAATAAAATAAATATTGCAATAAAGCAAGTCAAATGAATTGTTTGGTTTCCCAGCACATATAAAAGTTATGTCTATACTCCAGTGTAGTCTACTAAGTGTGCAATAGCATTATTTCTAAACACAATGCACATACCTTAATTAAGAAATATTTTGTTGGAAAAAATATACTAACCATCATCTGAGTTCTCAACCAGTAGTAAGTACTAATCACAGATCACCATAACAAATAGCATACTAATGGAAAGGTTTGAAATATCCCGAGAACCACTAAAATACGAAGACACGAAGTAAGCAAAAGCTGTTGGAAAAATGGTGCCAATAGACTTGCGTGGTGCAGGCTTGCCACAAACTGTCAATTTGTAAAAAACACAGTAAAGTGCAATAAAGTGAAGCACAATAATACAAACCATGCCTGTACTTTAAAAGGCTTTCTTTCTTTAGTAGGAGCTGACCTGATCTTTTGGGAATTTTAATTCTTTAAATTAAGACAGTACTTTGGGTGATTGACCCTTATTGCTTTGTTTAGAAAAGAAAAAAATTGTCATATTGTCTATAAAGACCTATATTTAAATATCATCTTCTAATCAACACCCTCCTTTTAAGATTATGAATTGTTTCAATTCAGAACAAGAATTATCCATTTTGCACTATAACTCTAGTTTTCAAATAAAATTCAAAACTGCAGAGAAGCTAAGTGACTAGCCTAATATCACATAGTAAGCATGGACAGAGAGGAGACAATCTATATTTTTTGAATCCCAAAGCAGTATTCTGTTAGGCAATCCTGCTTTAAGCTAGAAAATATGGTTGGAAGTCTAGGACTCGACATTTGAGACATAGGTACTAAATGTTTCCTTGCTCTACCCAGCCAACCTTTACTCCATTACCACTTACCCCTACCACATCTCATCTACCCTAAACCTGAAGTTTTCTTTTCATTCCTTGTTACTTGAAACCCTTGGGAAAGTCAGGAAGTTGTTCTCAATGACATGAAGTCGCGCTGATCACCATTTGAAATCAGATCTATCCCTGAGCCCTGAACAGTTTTACCACATCACTTTGTGGCTTGGGTGTGAATGGGCCCAAAGGTGTGTGCTGAGTATGGGTCCCACAATCCCATACCACAGTTAAGGAAGCTTAGTTGGCTTCCCAAAGTCAGCTCTCCTCAGCCATTCCACATATGGCAGGTCGGGAATGGCACCTAAGTTGCTGAAATCCTTGACTATGGTATCTCTGTGAAAGTTTACTTTCTCTGTTCAGGCGAAACTATGTCGGCAAAATCCCTTTATTTTGCTGGAGTTTGCATGTCTGGGGATAAAGAGGGTGGGGTGGGGATGGGAGGAGCATTTTCCTGGTGCTGACTCTGCTTTTGCTGCTTTTGCAAAGAGGCTGGCAGGCTGTCCTGGGGGAGCTGCTTTGATGCCATGGTGCATTGGTCTTGCTGCCCATTTAAAAAAGAAAAGACCCAGCTTGCTTTCTCTAGCTCAACAAATAGATTCACCCACTAGACATGAGGAAATCATGACTTGCCAAATAACTACATCTGAAGAATCTGAATTGGTAGCCAAAGCATTCCTAACTTTTAAAATCTAGATAACACGAGGGACAGGAGATTTTTATATCCATTGCATAGCTACTGTTAAAAGACTATTTTATAAAAATATATAAAATCATGACTCTCATGCAGATATAAAAAATGAACAAGTGCTAAATTCTTTATTTAATTCACTAATGAGGAAAGAAACTGATAAGGTGTTATGCAATCAATCCAAGGAAGAATTCAAGAAAAAAGAGCATGTTTGTAGAACATGTATATTGAAATGGATGTGTAAATGAAGGCAAACCAGCATTGTTCAAAGTGTGAGTGGTTGCAGGATGGGTGAGGCTTTGGACATCCAGTGAATAGAATTTATATGTCCGTGGACAAGAATTATTTTGCATTCCTGTCAGTTTTCTACAGTTGACAGAGTTGTAAAATTGCTCAAAGACAGTGAAAAACTACAGTTAGATATAGTGGAAGGGTGTGATCTAAACAATGCATAGTTTTCCATTCAAAGATAATTTTTTTTTTCCCTGCACTCTGTAAGGGGAAATGGCCCAGGCCTTGGCAAGACTAACCAGTGGGCTTTAAGCCAAAGGCTCCACACTGCCAGGTCTCCTTGATCCTGAACTGGCCAACTTACAAAAACATTTCTTGAGCTTTGTTTTAAGATGATTTCAGCCTGCTCCTGGATTCTTGTTTTTTACTCTGTTCCTTTGAAATGGCACTATTTGTTTGTGTGAGAGTTGCAGTGGCATGACAAGGAAACAGAAGATGAGATTAGCCACTTCACAGAAAAACTCAGGTGCTGTAAAGCCACTTTTCCCCTTCCGATTCCACTCCAGATTTCCTTTTCCCAAAGAAAGAGAATAATCCAAGGTGTTACTCTCTCCCACACTGTGAAACCCAGCTTGCCACAACAGTTTGCTTTTGGTAAACTTACTTTCAGTCTTCTATTTGACAGATTTTCAGTTTTTCTTTTTGTATATTTCATTTAGTAAGAGTATCAGGGAGGCCTGATATATACTCTCCCTCTCTCTCTCTGTCTCTTACACACACACACACACAGACACACACACACACACACACATCACATATGTATCATATACACAGCCACCAGGAATTAAATCTTCAAGTTTCTCCCCCAAGCTATGTTTATCCCCCTAAGCTAATCCAAAATACTAGGTAATACCTAAATCATGTGGCTTTGGAGTATGATTTTGTTCTAAGGTTTGAAATCAGATGTGCCTTATGGAAGCAGATATTATCGAGAAAGGAAAGAAACTCTTAGAAACTCAAAGTATGGTCCTACCTCAGCAAACATTGTAACCAAGGTGAATTCAGTTTCTTTCAGCCTCACTTTCCAACTCTGGATTGCTAAAGCCCATTTCAGCTCTGACAATTTCATGATATTCTAGGGGTTGGTGTTAAGCCAACAGTAAAGCCAAAAAGCAATCAAAATACCTCAAAGGATGCTGGGAAGCCACTGAATTTCCTCTCCTGACCCTCTGTTTAACTCTTCCCTGTGACCATACTGTTGTGAGTAGACCTCTCTCACTTTCAAGTATTCACTCATTCCTTCACTAAGTATGAATAGCCACCATTTATTGAATCCTTAGTAGTGCAGGCACTCTATCAGTCACTCTGTATGAAGTACCTCAGTTATCACAACTGCATGTAGATACATGCCATTATTAGTTGCATTTTATAGATGCAGAAATGGGGCTCCAATATAATCAACAACTCACTCAGGCCCCAAAGCTGGTAAGCGTCAGTATGTGATGAAAACGAAGTCTGTGTGCCTTCCAATTCAGAGCTCTTATTACTAAACTGTGCTGCTGCCCCATATATTTATCAAACAAGTTATGTGTAAGAACTGTGAAAAGCACGATGCAGAACTAAACATTGTACAAGATTCAACATCTGCCCTTAAAGGTTGGAACCAAAGTGGAAAGTTGATTATTCATTTGGGTTTCATGGGGGAAAAAAAAGAGAAAGAAAACTGACTGTAAAGTAAGCATTCATTGAGTTAAGTTTCAATAAATTGAAAAGTGAAATTTTAGAGGAATAAATCACCTAAGAAAGGAAAACAGATATTACATATGAAAGAAATGTCTTATGCTCCAATTTATTCACTCCTGTGCAAGTCAAAGGTCCCAACTCTACCATAATTTGCTGTGTGAATGTGGAAAACCCTGTTTCCTCTCGGGGTCTTGATCTCCTCACTTCTTAAGTGATAAGGATAACTGAATGGTCTCTAGTTCTCTGGCTGAGATGCTATGATTATATGATAGCATGGGACTCTGTTGCCTACATCATCTGGGATTGAAGAGTGGAAACTGAGGATGATTTCACACAGGGATCCGATCCAGTTATGGTGAAAGGATTCTTTAAAGAAATGTTTATCTCCAGAAAATCAGCCCAAATAACTTGCATAGCCCCTTTTGTACAAAAGCCTAACTGGGATAAGGGGGAAAAAGTGGTACATTCCATAGTATACTTTGAAATCTGTCCATAGCATCTTTTTAAATAGAATACATTTGTACCTGATGGAAGTTGTTCAGGCAAATAGGAGGTACCAGAGAGGGTAAAGACAGATTTCATCAGTGCATCTGGTGAAATGTATGGTCCAGCCAAAAGGTTAAAGCTGAATAGACCTAATTGCCGAGAATTCAGATTAGGCATATTCAACAGCCATGACTGCCCCAACGATCCATCATCCTGTCTGGTCCTTCTTCACAGTAAACGGAGAGGGATGGTGAGAGCATGCTGCCTTGACACAGTCTCTAATTTCCTCAGAAAACAATCCCTCCTTCCTTCAGCATCCGGAATCCAATTTCAGCAATATAAAAATAAAGAAACCCAGACCTGCTTCTCTAAGAGGGCATATAGTAGCCCAGTCACATATTGACTGGAAATTTAGCCTCCCTGTAAAAGGCAAGATGGTCCAACAGTCTTCAAGCCTCGGTGTCTCATGCAATGAGAAGGCAAGGTTCACTCTCAGTGTAAACTTAGGAATTTTCAAGGCCTTTACGTTGTGATAGGCAGATGAAGGGATTCAAGCATGTCAAAGGCCCCTGCTCTTTTCCCTCCCTTCAACCACCTGCAGCACAAAACCACAGCCTACCTGTAGATCCTGGCTTTTGATTTAAGGAATCTAGCATTTTAAAGTGGTGTGGATCTTAATTAAATGAGGGAAGAAGCCTTAGTTTAGGTCCCCAAGGTGGTCTTCCCTCTCCCTCACTAATGTTCCCTTCCCCCTCCCCCATCTTTTGTACCTTATCTTTTTTCAGTCTCACAGAATCTTTTGTCTTCTCATACTCTCTCAGGTCCTCTATTATTTTTCTCCCATTTTTTTTTCTTTTCTGCGTGTGCCTTAAGCCTGTGTGAACTCCCTATGGCTTAACTCTGCTGACAGACACATAGAACTAAAGAGGTCACTGGCCCCTGACCTTCAGGATGTTTATGTGTGGTCTACATAAACTCCCTGAGATTAAAGGCCCTGCCATATGCTTTTGCATCCTCCACCATGTCTAGGGCTGGATGCTGAGCAAATTGTCAATAAATCCTTTTTAGTTAAATGTAATGGGTGAATAATTCCTCTAGGCTTCTAAATGTTTCTGGGAATAAGACATTTTGGCTTTTGACAGATGACAGAATTTGACATTGACATGAAAACTCAAAACTTGGCCTGTTTGAAAGACCATAGATTTTTAATATTCCTATTCTATCAGTATTGAATGAGACTTGTTAACAGCTTCAAGAAAGTCACAGTTTTCATTTTTTATTGAAGGTAGTGGAGAAAGGAGTTGGAATAACTTCTTTACAGCAATTCTTGGCAACAATCATTCTTCTATTTTTCCCCCAAACAGACACCTCACTTTTAGAAAATGACTCCAAATTGTAAGTTAGATGCTAGCTCAGTGTTATTTCTGCTAAATAAAACAGAAGTTTTAATCTCAAATTCTAATAGGCTATGCACTCTTCCACTCTTCCATTATAATGTGCTTTCTCTGAGGCCATATAATCTAAGTTGTGTAAAACTTTTCATTATTCAGGAAATGATTCCAAATATAACAAATCAAAATGGTTAACTTTCTCACTTGGGGAAACCACAGGCCCAGACAGATATAATCACACATGCCAGTTCTCACTGAGAGGAGTTTCAGCCACACCCGATTGTGCAAGTTTTACACAAAACCAAGTTTCTCTTCCTTGCTGCATTGAGGAAAGGAATTTGGCAAAGAAATGTCTCTTAGTGCTCAAGTCTGGAGGTGCACCATCACACATTCATTCATTTCATTCTATATCCTATCAGGGAAACTTCCCTGACCTCTCAGAGAGAAAAGAGAGATATTGGCTACAGGCCAAACATTGACATAGATTGTGTGGATTGAGCCTTGCTAAACATTTTTTAATAGTCATATAGGCATTGAGACCAAGAGACCTTGTAGATAAGGGGGGCAGTCAAGAACTAAGCCAGTTAGGTCTTCATGCAGCATGTTATAGACCTAAGAGAAAATGAACACATTCATAAATTCTTAGGTCCTAACTTAAGATGTTTATTGATAATTAACATTTGCTTTATTTTTCCTCCAGGGAGATAGGATAAACCCAAAGTGACCCCCTAGTTGTCATCTTAGTTGAGCTTATCTGATTGCATGCACATTTCCCCTTTGTTTATTGATCTTTAGAGAATGTGAACCCAGGAACAACTGCTTAGCTTGAGCTTTGAAATTTCAAAATAAAAGAAAAAAACTAATAATTTTGCTATTGAGCCTTATACTAATTTGACAACAAGCTTGTTAGGGTGGGACATCAGATGTAGGCAGAGCAGGTGACCTATGTGATATAAATTCAAAAGCCATAGGAAAACTTCCCTATCCCCTCAGAATTCCTGCCACTACTTCTAGCTATTGAGTAATGTTTAAAATCTCACCATCAAGTGACAATTTTTAGACTTAAAGTTTTTATTTCTGTTTAAAAATGTAATATACACATACATATACACACCCACTAACACCCCTAAGCTGTTCTCAGTGATTTGTACCTCAATGTGAATGAGAGACGGATGCTTGGTTTTGAATTTTAGTTTAGAGAGAAGACATTTGTTGCCTGGCATGTGAAGAGGGCCACAGAAGGGTTCCATAGAGGGACCACAGGTCAAATACATGGACAGGTGACAAAAGCCTTTCTTTCATATTTTGCCCAGATTTGACTATAATAATGTTCCCAGAGGGGTAGTTTTTACTTTCCTTTCCTCTTTTAGGGCTCTGTGTGACAACTCAGGAAACAATCTTATAGAGCTAAATTGAGCTCTTTTCAGGATGGAGAGTGTGTCTTCTTTAGTATGTTTTCAGGGTCTAAGGGTGTGCGCACCAAAATAAATTAATGAACAGTATTGACTGGCTTTCTTAGTTCAAAAAAAGAACATACATGATAATGTCTCAATGGAGTAAAAAAAGGAAAGTTAAGTGTTCCTTTCCTTATAATCAGACCTAAATTTCTCCCATTAACTCCAAGGATAAGCCCTGCACCCACTTACCCCAACTCAGCAAAATCCCTAAGTAAACTATTTGCCATGAGAGACCAAACAAAAGAAAGCTAGAATCTATTCAAAAATAGAAGGAAAATATTACAATGAAATGTCTTACATTCTTATACTAACCACTACTGCTTCCTTTGACACTGAACAAAAGAGGACAGAACAAAGAAAAACGCCAAAAGAGACCAGCAGGATATAGGATGCAATTTACTTAAACTCAACAAAAACATATTGAGCCTACATTTTGGGTGCTTTGTTATGCAGCATGAACAGGCTGTGAGGGAATTTCCGGAAGATGAACGTTAGCAGGTGCAAAGATGTGGAGGAGGGAGAGGGTGCATGAACTGTTTTTGGAACTTGGAGAGATTCAATATCCTCATATACAATTTAGAGGTCTTGATTTACCACAGACCGAAACGTGTAACAAAGCCACTTGTGCAACCTGCCCAAGCAGTGCGGGCAACGTGCTTTCTCCAGGCCATGTGACTCACCAGTTTGGTGATGTCCCAAATTGGCATACATGGCTTTAACTGCCCTGTCTTTGTTGTGCTGTACTTTTAAGGGTGTACGGCACCTTCTCAATTCCTAGGGAAAGATTCTTGGATGGTAAAACTGAAGTGATTCAGGTCTCATTCCGTCTAACTGCCTCTCAGATTTTACTGTGCAGAGCACAGCGCCTGGCATGTAGAAGGCCATCAACAAATGTGCTTGAGTGTTTGAGTGAGGCCAGTGTGTGAGTAACAACTCGGGAATGAAGGCCTGCATCCCTGACTCATGGGATCACAGAATCTTGTCACCCTTTGCAGATCACCCTCCCCACAAGCCTGCCAACATCCAGGAGTCAGCTGTCGTCTGCTTCTACACCTCTTCTAGCAACCTATTCCTCACCTCTTAGGAAGTTCTTTCTTTGACTGGGTTCAAATCTTCCTTGTGAGAAGGATAAAGCCGGTAACAGAAATCCAGTCCATGAGTGAGGAAATTAAGGACCAGGGAAACCACATAGCTTCTGGGCAGTTAGAGTCGACTGCCAGGGTTGAACTAAGTTGGTGAACCCCATGAACATTCTGGGAACCCATGACCTCTGCACCTTTAGCCCACTATTTCCCCACCGGCAATGCCCTTTCCATTTTCTCTGTTTGGCAGGCTTTTTCTTCTTTGAAGCCCCCTGCTCTAAGCCTAAATCCCCCAGGAAGGTTCTCCCTGTCCACATAGCATGCAGGATCTACAGCTGCTCTCTCTCCCCTGTGAGTAGACTGCCTACCCAGTGGATATTGTTTGCTTAGCCATCTCCCACAATTACATAGGATAATTAATAACAATTGTAAATTAGTGTTTCCTTTAAAAAAATTTCCCTCTTTTTAAATTTGTTGGACAGATAATATAAATTTGGCCATTAATACATTGCTTAGAGGACTTCCGGGAAGATGGCGGCATGAGCAGGGCGGCAGAAATCTCCTCCCAACACTATATTTATCTACGAAAATACAGCAAATACAACTATTCCTAAAAGAGAGACCAGAATACACAGGAAAGTGCAGAGCATGCAGCTACACCCAGGAGGACTCGGCACCCCAAGAGGCGGGTAAGATACGGAGCTGCGACCCGCCGAGACCGCAGCACTCACACACCCCAGCGCACCAGCGGGAGGAGAGGATTCAGAGCCGGAAGGGAGTGGAAGTACACCCCGCAAAATAATCAGCCCTGGTGATCTGCGCAGGGAGCGCTGACCCACATCGCGCAGTGTAGCGGAGATTGGAGAGACAGAGCGGCAGGATCTGAGCAGGGAACGTGCCAGGGTGCTTGCAGCCGGATCCGGGAAGGAA
>JAVSCE010015419.1:0-133411 GCA_032199065.1 Smutsia gigantea
GATAAGTCTGCTCCAACGCCACATGCCCATCATTTAGAAGAGAGCTAGTACTTCTGTTGTACCTTGAAAATGTATTATTAAGTAATTTAACTGACCCATTTTGCTCCACATTCCTGATTTGCCTGGGAGGCCCTCCTCCCCTCTCCCTCTGCCCAACCGACGAGTCTTTCCTCTCAGCTTCTGCTCGGGGGGAGGTCCTGCTGAGGGCTGGGGAAGACCCCCCAGGGCTGCTCCCCTGGGAATCCGTCAATGCCCTGAACTGCCAAGATCTCAGCCTCCCCTGGAACCTCCCCCGCGGCAGGGAGGTGAGAGCACCTGCCCATCTGTGCTGCCTGGCAGGTTTTCCAAACTCTCTTGACCTCAGTTGCCCTACCCTTACAACTGGCAGGTGACCACAGGTATGGAAAGTACCTAGCAGAGGGCCTGGCATACAGGTGCACAAAACATGGTTGTTCTCTCCCCCACTTCCTTGCCTGAGGTGTCCCCACCTCCGCGCTGTCAGTGAGGTGATGTGTCACGATGTGGGGGGCGGGCCCCGAGGAAGGCCACACCCCAGTCTCTGACAGAGGCAGGTCCCACCTCCGCCCGCCAGGTGGGGAAGGGGTGCTGGGCACACCCGGCAGGGGTCTGCCCGCATCCTGCAGGGTAGGGGTCCTTGCTTGACCTGGAGAAGAAATGACGGAGCATGAGGAACCTCCGGCTCTGGACATCTTTGCCCGGCTTGGTTTGTGGCCCTGAGGGCAGCAGTGTGTCCCTAGAGGTGCTGTGAGCTGGCTGTCCATCCAGTTTAGCCATGAGTCATTACTTCTAGCCCTGGCCTGAGGGAGAGGAAAATGCCACTGGTGTGAGACCTGGGACACAGGTGTGTTTGCTCTTTTGCCTTGACAGTCATTTTTCTCTTTCTGTTGCAAGAGTCAGAGTGAAACGCCTGAGATGGGTTTGTAGCCCTGCTAGGTTGTAGGCGGTTGCCTGGGGAATGAGCTGAATCAATCCCTTGCAGCTGAGGAGGAGCTGAGTGGTTGGGATGTCTTTCCATGCCCCGTGATCCACAGACAGGCTGACAGCCCGCCCTTCACCCCTGGGAGTTGCAGGCCAGATACTGCTCTCTCAGCCCTTTGTGCCAGCTGGGATCATAGGCCTTCATAGAGGCCCCTCAAGTCCTCAGCCACTGCCTTGCTCCGGGCCCCTCTTTGGCTCCAGTGGATCACAGAGGAAGCTTCTTAGCTTCCTAAGCCAGCCTCCCAGCCTCTCCCTCCAGCCTGGCCACTGGAGCTGGAGTGACCAGAGGGAGGTAGGCAAGTAAGGTGAGGGATCACAGGGGCAGCTGGGACCAAACTACCTCGGTTTAAATCTCAGCTACTGTTCTCCAGCTCTTTGTATGACTCTGGACAAGTTGCTCAATTCCTCTCTGCCTCAGTTTCCTCATCTACAAGATGGGGGTAATAGCAGCACCTCACACAGCTGTCATTAGGAGTCCGTGGGATACAGCATGCAGACCCCTTCCTGTCTGGCGCTCAGAGCTAGCACCAGTTCTGCCTTCATTACTAGCAGTCTAAGGCACGGGTTCTCAGCAGTAGCACTCTAGGCATTCGGGGTGGGCTGATTCTTTGCTCTGGGGCTTGTCCTCTAGGATGATCAGCCATAGCCCAGCCTCTGCCCACTAGATGCCAGTAGCAGCCTGCCCCACCCCCATCCCATCAGGACAACCAAAAATATTGCCAAATATCCCCCGGTTGGCAAAACTGCCCCCACTTTGAGAACCACAGTTCTAAGTCATTTCTTGCTTAAACCTTTCAGAAAGCATAGCTGTGCTTGCTGGGCCTGCAGACATTAAAGGGGTGGGGAGCATCTTGTACAAAACTGCTTCCCCTTTCTTGTGTTCGGGCCACTTATTGATTGAATCCGCCACTGGCTGGGCTTCTGAGGTGTCCAAGTGACAACTTGAGAGAATCCTCTTTGCTGTGTCTCTGTGATCTGCCAGCACCGTGGTGACGCCACTCGAAATGTACTTTGTTGGTTGCCTTTTAAATAACAAACAACTGTCTGTCCCTATTATGATTTTCCCAGACTCTGAAGCCAAAAGCGGCTCTGATGACAGCTGTGCCAGATAGTAAGTGCACATATGTCTCTCAGAGCATCTCCCCCAAGCACTTCAGAGCAGCTAAGTGGATAAAACTGATTCCAGTTATTACCTGGGCAGCCGCTCATGTCTGGGGAGCCCGCCCTGGAGACAAGAGTCAGACCCTGATGACAGGGATGAAGGAAGGGGAGGCAGTAACTGGCTTGCTGGCTGTCCTTGTCTGACAGCCCACACTCCTGAGCCTCGGGAAATCTGGGACCTGGCATGCAAGGTGACTAAGAGATACACCTTTGTTCTGAGGAAAGAGAATGGGGCATTCAACCCAGGGTCATAAACAACTGCATGCCTTTTGGAGAGCGGCTCCTATAGCAGGCTGAGGCCACACACTTTTGCATACTCAGGCAAGGCTTTCTGGAGGTGATGAATTTTCATTTCTATTTTCAGAGTAGCAGGAGTCAGGCGGGTGGAGGAAACAGAAACTGATCTCATAGTAGTGTGATTAGGGCCATCATTTCCTGATGGTAGTTTCCTCACCTTGGCTGTTGGATCTTCCAGGAGGGACTGTGGCTTTCTCATCGCTGTATCGCAACTTAGAGATTATTTGTTCTTAGATGAATAAGGGAAATGCCTAACAGCATCTACTTAATTTCCTAAACCCTACCAGTCAGCAGACTCACCCTCAACTCCAATAAACTGGATGCCACTGCAGGTAATGAGCTTTCCTTGGTGGTGACCAGGCCACACAGCGATGGTCCCAGGGTTCCAATGAGCAGCCCGCCTCTTACCCAGTTCAGGTGGTGAATGGGCTCCCCGTGCCTCTGTGTTCTGGTCACGTTTCCACGGGGAACCCAGGCGTTCCACATTTGGCCTCTGCTCAGAACTCTGGTTACTATGACCCTTCACCTCTGCTGTGTGAAGAAGCAGCTGCCTCAGTGGTTTAATGTCTATTTCCAAGGACTCACCAAACCTGATAATTGTAAGATCACCTCAGAGAGAAGATCCTAGCTGGAATGAGTGCCTTCCGCTTGTCTCTCTAGACCTGTTCTCCAGCCTTTTCCTTCTATACCCTGGGAGGCTGACTTGTGGATGTTTCAGTGGGCTCCTCCGGTCTCTAGTTTCCGGCTGGGTTCTGTCAATGGGCTGGACCCCTCGTCTTTACCCCTGAACCCCTCCCTCCAGAACCTTTCTCATGAGCGAACCCTGTCCACATAACTTTTCTCTTGCAGGTTCTCATAATTGCTCTGTCCTTGCATCACTTTGGGCCTAGGAGTGCTAACAGCTCCATGTCACTGTCCAGGGAACTATACTATCCCTGTGGTTCCCCTATACCCTCCCTACCCACACCATTGAGAACTGTGCCTTATTATCCCTCCTCGGATTCCCCTACCTTCAGGGTGCCATCTGTTTCTTTTTTTTTTTTTAATATAACTTATTTTATTATCATTAATTTACAATTACATGTGCAATATTACGATTATTAAACTACCCCTTCATCAGGTCCCCCCCAACAACCCCATTACAGTCACTGTCCATCAGCGTAGTGAGATGTTACAGAATCACTACTTGTCTTCTCTGAGTTGTACTGCCCTCCCCGTGCCCCCCCAACATTACATCTGCTAATCGTAATGCCCCTTTTTCCCTCTTATCCCTCCCTTCCTGCCCATTTTCCCCAGTCCCTTTCCCTTTGGTAACAATTAGTCCGTTCTTGGGTTCTGTGAGTCTGCTGCTGTTTTGTTCCTTCAGTTTTTTTCTTTGTTCTTATACTCCACATATGAGTGAAATCATTTGATACTTGTCTTTTTCGGCTGGCTTATTTCACTGAGCATAATACCCTCTAGCTCCATCCATGTTGTTGCAAATGGTAGGATTTGTTTTCTTCTTATGGCTGAATAATATTCCATTGTGTATATGTACCACCTCTTCTTTATCCATTCATCTACTGATGGACACTTAGGTTGCTTCCATTTCTTGGCTATTGTAAATAGTGCTGCAATAAACATAGGGGTGCATCTGTCCTTTTCAAATTGGGCTGCTGCATTCTTAGGGTAAATTCCTAGGAGTGGAATTCCTGGGTCAAATGGTATTTCTATTTTGAGTTTTTTGAGGAACCTCCATACTGCTTTCCACAATGGTTGAACTAATTTGCAGTCCCACCAGCAATGTAGGAGGGTTCCCTTTTCTCCACATCCTCGCCAACATTTGTTGTTGTTTGTGTTTTGGATGTTGGCCATCCTCACTGGTGTGAGGTGATATCTCATTGTGGTTTTAATCTGCATTTCTCTGATGATTAGCGATGTGGAGCATCTTTTCATGTGCCTGTTGGCCATCTGAATTTCTTCTTTGAGAAGTGTCTATTCATGTCCTCTGCCCATTTCTTAATTGGATTATTTGCTTTCTGTTTGTTAAGGTGCATGAGTTCTTTATATATTTTGGATGTCAACCCTTATCAGATACGTCATTTATGAATATATTCTCCCATACTGTAGGATGTCTTTTTGTTCTACTGATGGTGTCCTTTGCTGTACAGAAGCTTTTCAGCTTGATATAGTCCCACTTGTTCATTTTGCTTTTGTTTCCTTGCCCGGGAGATATGTTCATGAAGAAGTCACTCATGCTTATGTCCAAGAGATTTTTGCCTATTTTTTTTTATAAGAGTTTTATGGTTTCATGACTTACATTCAGGTCTTTGATCCACCTTGAGTTTACCTTTGTGTATGAGGCTAGACAGTAGTCCAGTTTCATTCTCTTACATGTAGCTGTCCAGTTTTTCCAACACCAGCTGCTGAAGAGGCTGTCATCTCCCCATTGTATATCCAAGGCACTTTTATCAAATATTAATTGACTGTATATGTTTGGGTTAATGTTTGATTTTCTATTCTGTTCCACTGGTCTGTGGGTCTGTTTTTGTGCCAATACCAAATTGTCTTGATTACTGTGGCTTTGTAGTAGAGCTTGAAGTCAGGGAGTGTAATTCCCCTGTTTTATTCCTCCTTCTCAGGATTGCTTTGGCTATTCGGGGTCTTTTGTGGTTCCATATGAATTTTAGAATTATTTGTTTGAGTTCATTGAAGAAAGCTGTTGGGAGTTTGATAGGGATTGCATTGAATCTGTAGATTGCTTTAGGTAGTATAGCCATTTTGACAATATTTATTCTTCCTAGCCAAGAGCATGGGATGCATTTCCATTTGTTAGTGTCCTCTTTAATTTCTCTTAGGAGTGTCTTGTAGCTTTCAGAGTACAGGTCTTTCACTTCCTTCGTTAGGTTTATTCCTAGGTATTTTATTCTTTTTGCTGCAATTGTGCATGGAATTGTTTTTCTGATTTCTCTTTCTGTTAGTTCATCATTAGTGTATAGGAAAGCAACAGATTTCTGTGTGTTAATTTTGTATCCTGCAACTTTGCTGAATTCAGATATTAGTTCTAGTAGTTTTGGAATGGAATCTTTAGGGTTTTATGTACAGTATCATGTCATCTGCAAATAGTGACAATTTGACTTCTTCTTTACCAATCTGGATGCCTTGTATGTCTTTGTTTTTGTCTGATTGCTGTGGCTAGGACCTCCAGTACTATGTTGAATAACAGTGGAGAGAGTGGGCATCCTTGTCTTGTTCCCGATCTTAGATGAAAAGCTTTCAGCGTCTCGCCGTTAAGTATGATGTTAGCTGTGGGTTTGTCATATATAGCCTTTATGATGTTGAGGTACTTGCCCTCTATACCCATTTTGTTGAGAGTTTTAATCAGGAATGGATGCTGAATTTTGTCAAATGCTTTTTCAGCATCTATGGAGATGATCATGTGGTTTTTGTTCTTCTTTTTGTTGATGTGGTGGATGATGTTGATGGATTTTCGAATGTTGTACCATCCTTGCATCCCTGGGATGAATCCCACTTGATCATGGTGTATGATCCTCTTGATGTATTTTTGAATTCGGTTTGCTAATATTTTGTTGAGTATTTTTGCATCTACGTTCATCAGGGATATTGGTCTGTAATTTTCTTTTTTGGTGAGGTCTTTGCCAGGTTTTGGTATTAGAGTGATGCTGGTTTCATAGAATGAGTTTGGAAGTATTCCCTCCTCTTCTATTTTTTGGAAAACTTTAAGGAGAATCAGTGTTATTTCTTCTCTATATGTCTGGTAGAATTCAGAGGTGAATCCATCAGGCCCAGGGGTTTTGTTCTTGGGTAGTTTTTTGATTACCAATTCGATTTCGTCACTGGTGATTGGTCTGTTTAGTTTTTCTGTTTCTTGCTTGGTCAGTCTTGGAAGGTTGTATTTTTCTAAGAAGTTGTCCATTTCTTCTATGTTTTCCAGCTTGTTAGCATATAGATTCTCATAATATTCTCTTATGATTCTTTGTATTTCTGTGGGGTCTGTCGTGATTTTTCCTTTCTCATTTCTGATTGTGTTTATGTGTGTAGATTCTCTTTTTCTCTTAATGAGTCTGGCTAGGGGTTTATCTATTTTGTTTATTTTTTCAAAGAACCAGCTCTTGGTTTCATTGATTTTTTTCTATTGTTTTATTCTTCTCAATTTTATTTATTTCTTCTCTAATCTTTATTATGTCCCTCCTTCTGGTGACTTTGGGCCTCATTTGTTCTTCTTTTTCCAATTTCAGTAATTGTGTCTTTAGACTATTCATTTGGGAATGTTCTTCCTTCTTTAAATAGGCCTGATTGCAATATACTTTCCTCTTAGAACTGCCTTTGCTGCGTCCCACAGAAGTTGTGGCTTTGTGTTGTTGTTGTCATTAGTCTCCATATATTCTTTGATTTCTGTTTTGATTTGGTCGTTAACCCATTGATTAATTAGGAGAGTGTTGTTGAGTCTCCATGTATTTGTGAGCCTTTTTGATTTCTTTCTAAAATTTATTTCTAGTTTTATACCTTGGTGATCTGAGAAGTTGGTTGGTAGGATTTCAATATTTTTGAAATTACTGAGGTTCTTTTTGTGGCCTAGTATGTGGTCTATTCTGGAAAATGTTCCATGTGCACTTGAGAAGAATGTGTATCCTGTTGCTTTTGGGTGTAGAGTTCTGTAGATGTCTGTTAGGTCCATCTGTTCTAGTGTGTTGTTCAGTGCCTCTGTGTCTTTACTTATTTTCTGTCTGGTTCATCTGTCCTCTGGAGTGAGTGGTGTGTTGAAGTCTCCTAAGATGAATGCATTGCTGTCTATTTCCTCCTTTAATTCTGTTAGTATTTGTCTCACATATGCTGGCGCTCCTGTGTTGGGTGCATATATATTTATAATGGTTATATATTCTTGTTGGACTGACCCCTTTATCATTATGTAATGTCCTTCTTTATCTCTTGCTACTTTCTTCGTTTTGAAGTCTATTTTGTCTGATACAAGTACTGCAACACCTGCTTTTTTCTCTTTGTTGTTTGCATGAAATATCTTTTTCCATCCCTTCACTTTTAGTCTGTGTATATCTTTGGATTTGAGGTGAGTTTCTTGTAGGCAGCATATAGATGGGTCTTGCTTTTTTATCCATTCTGTTACTCTGTGTCTTTTGATTGGTGCATTCAGTCCATTTACATTTAGGGTGATTATTGATAGGTATGTACTTATTGCCATTGCTGGCTTTAGATTCGTGGTTACCAAGGGCTCAAGGGCTGCTTCTTTACTATCTAACAATCTAACTTAACTTTCTTGTTAAGTTATTGTAAACACAGTCTGATGTTTCTTTATTTCTCTCCCTTCTTATTCCTCCTCCTCCATTCTTTCTATAATAGGTGTTTTATTCTTTGCCTTTAGTTAGTATTTGGATGGTCTGCTTTCTTTGCTATGATTTTATTTTCTCTGGTGACATCTTTTAGCCTTAGGTGTGCTTCCATCTAGAGCAGTCCATTTAAGATATCCTGTAGTGGTGGTTTATGAGAGGCAAATTCTCTTAACTTTCGTTTATCTGGAAATTGTTTAATCCCTCCATCATATTTAAATGATAATCGTGCTGGATACAATATTCTTGGTTCGAGGCCCTTCTGTTTCATTACGTTAAATATATCATGCCATTCTCTTCTGGCCTGTAAGGTTTCTGTTGAGAAGTCTGATGATAGTCTGATGGGTTTTCCTTTGTAGGTGATCTTTTTTCTCTCTCTAGCTGCCTTTAATACCCTGTCTTTATCTTTGATCTTTGCCATCTTAATTATTATGTGTCTTGGTGTTGTCTTCCTTGGGTCCCTTGTGTTGGGAGATCTATGAGCTTCGGTGGACGGCGAGACTACTTCCTTCCCCAGCGAGGGAAAGTTTTCAGCAATTATTTCTTCAAAGACACTTTCTATCCCTTTTTCTCTCTCTTCTTCCTCTGGTACTCCTATAATGCGAATATTGTTCCGTTTGGATTGGTCACACAGTTCTCTTAATATTCTTTCATTCCTGGAAATCCTTTTATCTCTCTCTGCCTCAGCTGCTCTGTACTCCTGTTCTCTGTTTTCTATTCCATTAACAGTCTCTTGCATCTCATCCATTCTGCTGTTAAGCCCGTCGATCGCTTGTCTGATTTCTGTATTGTCTTTCCTCAGTTCCCTCACTTCCTCCCTCAGCTCTTGCACATTTCTCTGTAGGTCCATCAGCATGGTTATGACTTTTATTCTGAATTCTTTTTCAGGGAGGCTGTGCATTTCCATCCCTTCAGACTCCCTCTCTGGGGTTGTCTGGTTGATTTTGGTCTGAACCATATTCCTCTGTCTTTTCATGGCTGTATAATTTGGTCACTGATAGTTGCCACGTATGTCAGCTGGGCTCTTTAAGACTTTAAAAAGAGAAGAAAAAAAAAGAGAAAAAAAGAAAAAAAAGAAAAAAGAAAGAAAAAAAGAAAAAAAGAAAGAAAAGAAAAAACAAAAACAAAACAAAAAACAAGACAAAAACAAAAACAAAAAAAAAAATGCCCATCGGACGTAGATTCTGTGGGAATGCTGTAGGTGGCGCTATCGCCCCACTATTCCACAGCTGTGACTGTGCCGCTCCGCAGGGCCCTTTATCGCTCTGGCAGGGGTGGGAACGAATAGGAGGCTGTTGATCTCAGTGAGAAGTGTTAAGTATGGCTACGCTTCCTCAGTCGCCAGCTAAGGTGTCTGAAACTCCCCAGGACTCCCAGCCTGCTGGGCTGAGTGTGCTGGGGCGATCCGGCTCCTCCGCTGGGCTCCTGTCTCTTTAAGACCGCTGAGGAAAGCGCGCACTTTTTTTTTTCCTTCCCGGGAGCCGGCTGCAAGCACCCTGGCGCGTTCCCCGCTCAGATCCTGCCCCTCTGTCTCTCCAATCTCCGCTGCACTGCGCAATGTGGGTCAGCGCTCCCCGCGCAGATCACCGGGGCTGGCTACTTCGCGGGGTGCACTTCCACTCCCTCCCGGCTCTGAATCCTCTCCTCCCGCCGGTGCGCTGGGGTGGGGGAGGGCTCGGGTCCCGCCGGGTCGCGGCTCCGTATCTTACCCGCCTCTTGGGGTGCCGAGTCCTCTCGGGTGTAGCTGCACGCTGTGCGCTTTCCTGTGTATTCTCGTCTCTCTTTTAGGAATAGATGTATTTTCTGTGTTTTCGTAGATAAATATAGTGTTGGGAGGAGATTTCTGCCGCCCTGCTCACACCGCCATCTTCCCGGAAGTTTGCCCCCTAAATTTTTTTTAAATGACTATAGAATATATATCTTCAAAATCCAGAATTAAAAAAAAAATAGATGAAAAAGGGTACTTCAAAAGAAAACAAGAAATAAGATAAAAAATTAAAGGCAAAAGAAACAGAATGTTCAAAATTGATTAGTCTCATAAATATAGTGGACAAAATGCTATAATTAAAAGCAAAGAGTGCCTGACTAGATTTTAAGAATGTATCTGTATTTCTCAGAAACTTTGCAAGTATAATAGTGGAAATATATTTATCACATAAATACTAACAACTAGAAAGCTTGTATAGTTGCATCAAACAAAATAAGCATTATTAGAGATAAAGAGGGTGACTAGATAATGGTTAAGGCTCATAAACTAGGAAAATAAGCTTATATGTACGTATACAATCTCAAAGCAAAAGCTGATAAAATTACAGCTATAAATAGAGAAAACAATCAAGTCAGATTTTAAAACATTTCTCTCAGTAAGTGATCAAGGAGAAAAAAGAATCAGTAAGATATGAACAACATAGTTATTTGATCTCGGGTGCATACCTTCTGCATGAAGGACTTCTTACAGCATTTCTGGTAGGGGAGGTCTCCCAGGGATGAATTCAGAATTCTTTGCCTTTGTTTTTGAAAATTATTTTTGCTTTGAATACAATTCTAGGATGATGGTGTTTTTTCTTTTAGTATTTTTAAGGAAACCTGATGTCATGCCCACAGTTCACAGGCCAGACCTAAAGAGATGGCTCCTACCCACCCATAAGGGAAGTGTAATCATGCTATATGTCTGTTTCTCTGGAGAGAACCATAAATATATGGTGAATAGCCCTGATGACCATCACAGCACTCAGTGCACCCACCCTCCTTCTTATAGCCCCAAACACTCTTTCTCTTCTGAGGAGGGATAACTCAAAAATCCTATTAAACTAATGGCATCAAGCTCAAAGTTCAGTATCTCTCACTAGTCTCTATATCAGGGATGGTACTGGTATATGCACCACTCTTCTCTTGATCTGTTGACCTATGAACTAAAAATTCTGTCTCTACACATATGAGGTTGAAACAGAAAAACTGTAATAAACACTCCTATTCAAAAAGGGAAAAACAGGAGACACACAAGTAGTCACTGGCCCCAAACAATTCTCTGCTACAAGGACCTTCTGCTCTGGTAGTGCAAAAATTCCTTAATTAGAACCTGATTCTGCTCACTGGAAAGGGATCCCTAATCCATTGTTGTCCGAAGCTACTGATCCCACTATTTAGGAGGTCCTTTTTTTCTTTATCCCTCCTGACCACATCTGAGGGAAATATTGGGGAATGTTATTTTTGGGAACCAAGTAACTTTCTGTATCTTCTACCTCATGTAGGAAGCTGGGGACTCAAGGGTCTTTTTAAATCTTGAACAGTCATAAACTTTTAGTCTAGGCTTATGGCTTGACAATACAATTCTCGTAAAATTTTTGCACTAGTTAGCAATGAGTTAATAGCCACACCCACAATTTCAAAGATATGCTCCCCCAGGCTTCTACCCATGCTTAAGTGGAATACCCTGAGGCTATCAGGCATTGATCAAAGACTAACACTCTAGCACCTATTTCCTAAGCCATTCTGTCTATCTGAATAGATTTACTGGGCAATTACTGGCAGATATTATTTAGCATGTGGAAATGAGGAATCAAAATTTCTGGGAATTCTTAGGAATCCCCAAATTAGACAGAATCAGCATTCTGAATCTTTCATAACACTATATGTAATATATTTTTTAATAGTTATGAGTGACCATAATCAATACTGAATAAGTTTTCTGCAATAGTCATAATAAATGTTTCAAAAATTTTGTTAAAAGACATAATAATAAATGTATGGTTTATTAATTTGAACCAATATATTGTAACAAGATTATATATTTCAATACCACATCTCTACCTGACAGATATTTGATAACAGAAAACATTAAATGAAAATATGAATATAAATGCCAAATAAAAATCATTTTAAAAATTGGAATTACTACAAATGTTTTTCTTAAATGAAATTTGAAAATACACATTGTCCTATTCAATAGGCTTTATCTTTATTTTGTAATATTTCGTAGAAAATTATGTTTCATTTTTGCACTCATGTTGAGTTGCTAAGTATTGTCCAAAAACATCTTCAAGTTGACATTAGATTGTTTCTTAGAAGCTTTTTTTTTTTTAATGAAGTATTTTGTCTGCTTGCCCTGATTTTGGTCTTGCTGTTGAAATTGATATTGCTTTTGCTAATTTAGAGTTTAGTTTTTATTTCATTTCATTTCAGAATGTTTCACATTTGCATCTTTCCTTTGCATTTCTTATAAAGTATTTGCAAAGAACAGCAGCCTTTGGCAAATAATATACACTGGGAAATGCCAACAAATTTATTTGGTAGTATTTGAGTAACGTTATATTTAGATCCCTTATCAAGGATAATCACCACACAGAATCACAATCAAAATTACCAATTTAAGGAATTATTTTGCTCCTACAAATGTGTTATTTCTCAGACCACCATTGATAGGATCTGTATAAAGTATACTAGGCATATAAACCTATTAACATTTAACTTTACTTACAAGAATGACTCACTACTTGATAACAGGGGGTCTAGTAACCATAATGTTGTTCAAGTGATTGTACATTAATGATACCAAAAAAAAAGATAAAAAAAAAAGAATGACTCACCTTTAGCAGCACGACATGAACATACATTTATAACATGGCAATAGCTACAGGCAAGACTGATTGTTACCACATTTCTTCTGTGTGCTCTAGTTCTGGTTTCTGGAAATGTTGACATTTACTCTTCGGACTCCATGTGTCAGCAGCATTCCCTGCTTTTGCTTTTGAGTTTGATGTCAGTGAATTAATTCCTTCAAACCAGTAATGGCTCTAAATTCATTACTAAGCTTTAATTCTCACAGGAGAGTCACCAATTTCTTGACTGATTTGTCTTGAGATTTGGAAAAATACATAAATTTCACAAGAAATGCTATGAAGGAATTCCCACGTAGAAACACTACCAGGCCTCCGCTTAACCTAATTAGAAGTTAACAATTGGTATGATGTCTGAAAGGGAAAGAAGGGACCAGAACTCCACAGTCCAAGCAGGTTTATTGCTAAACCTGGGAGGGACATCTCTGTTCTGGCGAGCAGAACAAAGAAATTATCTCTTACAGGCTAAGAGGCTTTTTATGGCCAGGTTTTCTGGCAGGCTTTTTGAGGGGATGGGTCAGGGAAAAGGTGGACTTGTGGCTTGCTGACATGTCCTCCAGAGAATGTTTGTAGCTTCAGTAAGATGAAACCTAGGTCTCTCTGAGATGGCAGGTGGGCTTATTCAAAAAGGCAGTTCTCCTGTCTAGGCTCTATCAATGACCATATTCCTTATTTAATTAAGCTTTGTTGCTTAAAAGCCATCTCTTTTTACTGGTTGGTGATGAATCCTTCTTCCAATCCTGCAAGTATCTGAAATTCTGAAAATTTTCTATTCTCTTGCTCTCACTTGCAATCCTACCATTTCTCATCTGAGTTCATGTCTTCCTTAAAATATGTTGTCAAATGCAGCTAATATAGTAACCAGAACATGTTATTAACATTGTTATCCAAACTCTTCCAGTAGAGATACAACTTTACTAAGCATATTTCTTCCAAGTACTGCAGCCAAGTTTACCAATTCTTCCACCAGAGCAGAATGTGGATCACCTCATTCTGTAACCATCTTTCACCTAAACCAATGCAATAGAGTTTAATTTTTGTTTCTTTTTATGTCAGCACTCTATTTTCAGGACTAATTCCTGTATCAGGTGGGATAGACTAGGTTATGCTTTAGAAACAAAAATTCCCTAACTGCAATAGCTTAAAACAAAAATGCTTATTTATTCCTCATGCTACATGTCCAAATGAATCAACAGGAAGACTCTGTTCATAGTCCCTAAGGAACCCAGCCTGAATGTAGCAATCACCATCTTAATAGTTAACAAGTCACCATGCCAGGAGTCTCAGATCAAAAATTAAATGCTCCAAGCACTTACAACTCACTGGTCAGGAAATAGTTATATAGCCACACATGAGAAATACTTGGTAAATAGCATGAATGAAAATCATATTAAGTAAAATAAAAAAGTTGACTTTGAATAGTCAATGAAAAAAAAATAGATAAATCAGCTCTTAATTCTTAGGAGTTCTTACTGGAACAAGCTGCTTTCCATAAGTATTATGGTAAGGTGATTAAAATAAGTATGGTATTTACTTTCAACTTATGAAAAAAATACTCTTCAGTCTACTAAATTGTACACTTAGAATTCTAGTACATGTAATTAAAATGTGGACCAAAATTTATGAACTAAGAGCTTCACTACAGTGTTTATAATAATGAGAATAAAAGAGCCTGCTATAAAAATTATGATATACCCACGTAAAAATAGGGCAGGGGTTGTCAAACATTTTCTTAAAGTGCCAGATTGTAAATCCTTTAGGATCGTGGACCATATGGTCTCTGTAATGTACAACTGTGCTGTTGTGGTACAAAAGCTACAACAGACAATATATAAACACATAACATGGCTGTTTCCTAATAAACTTTTATTTATAAAAACAGGTGCCCACCTGTGGTGGTGGGTCATAGTTTCTGGCTCCTGATATACAACAATTAAAATAATGTTTTTAAGGCAGTGGCGAACCTAAAATATTTGAAAAGTTTAAAATTATAGTTAGAAGTTCCCAAATTCTCTACAAGTGGATGCTTTATTTTAATATTCGGGGGGAAAAGCCGTTAAAAAAGAGGTTGGATTTGGTGAGTAATGCAGTCAATTTTTCTGTTCTGTTTTTGGAAAAAGAAAATGAACACAGATACAAGTATCAGGGGCATTTCTGGAAACCAAAATCCAAGGTAACTTCTGTGTTCAGCAATTATTCAGGCCATTAACATGTGCAGCTCCAGCTTCATTTACAGCTTGGTCCAATAATTATAATGATGGCACACTGTGCCATCAAAGAAAACTAAATTATGCTTAGTATATTCTTTTAAATAATGAAGGCAGTTTTAAAATGCTATGAACAAGCAATTAAAAGTTACCATTAGCTAACTGTAAAAGTAATTTCATTCAGGATACCTCAACCCTCTATGATGTTACAGTTGTTGCTACAGATGTTTAATTCCTCACAAGTATCTTTTAATTTATACCTTTTGAGTTGAAAATTAAACATTACCATGATTTTAAAAAATCTGTTTATTCATTTTGGCCCTGTGGATCTGCAGATGTATCTCATTAAAATTAAAAAAAAATTGTTTCTCTTTTGATGCTTAGAAATAAGTAAATTAAATGTTTCATTTCTTAGCTGAGAAATTTGTATTAATCTAATAAAAATTAAATACTTGCAATCCTATTTTAGTGCCTACATACATGTAAAAGTCCTATTTCATTGAAGTCAGGACAAGTGAGTGGTCTAGGAGAAACAATTCTGATGCAACAGAAATGATGTCAACTATGAAGTAAAAAGATATATTACAGAAGCCTACAAAAAAATATGATGTTAAAACCTCTATAATTATATAAAGTATATGTTAAATTACATGCTATCTTTCCTATTAATAAAATATTTGCCAGCCTCTCTCTCCTTTCAAGATAAAATTCCTCAATACCCATTAGTGAAAGAGATCATCAGGTCCTCTTTTTTTAGGTTAAGAAATCCTCTTTTCCATATGCATATAATTACTATGGGAATAATAAATAAAACTGTAATTAGCAACATCAATGGGAGGGTTATTTGCAAAAAATAATTTATTTTGTAAATGCTGGGAACTATAGATGTGGTAGAAAACACTAACTTCAAAATCAGATCAAATTGGGGTCAAACCTTGGCTTTGTAACCTTAGACAAGTAATTGCCCAGATATTTAGTTTCTTCATATTTTTACTTAGAGCTAAAACAAGGTGACTCTTGTTAGTTCTTTTAAATAATGTTTAGAACAGTTTTTAAAAAATTTATGGGATAAAAAATTCTGATTTCCTCTCTAAAGCACTGGAGAAATGCAAAGGGGAAGAAATAACACAAATAAATATGGCATTTCAATGTAGATTACAAGTACATCTCATGACTATAATGCTTCTTAATATCATTCATCGAACTGCACCTACAATCATAATTTTATTGTTAGGTACAGGGAACTATAACACACTAGGCACCTTGGTAGGTAGTTCTTAGGTAACAGTAGAGTGCATCACTGCCTTTCGCAGTCTTATCAAAGGAATCTAAGCACTGTAAAGCAGGTATAACCAAACTACAGTCCATGGGCCAAATTCAGCCAACATTGTTTTTGTAAATAAAATGTTACTGGAACTCAAACAGGCTATGATTTACATATGATCTATAGCTGCTCTCAAGCTACAAGGAGGAGTTGAATAATTGTGACCACATAGTTCACAATTATTTACTATCTGACCCTACACAGAAAAGTTTGCTGACCACTATTCTAATGCAATGCTACTCAAAGGTTTGGTTTGCATAACTGAATTGTTTATTCCTGATCAGAAAAGAGACTGTGTGAGAACACAAACCAATTATGTCACCAAGTACAAAGTTTATTTCAACCATACTTTCGTTTTCATTGCCAGACTTTCTCAATGAAGGACTTTACAGTCTGGTACAGTTTCCTTTTCTCTTACCACTATTCTAATGGACTATAGGGGCAAAAGAAGGAACTATCCAAAACTCAAAAGGGATTATTGTGTCACTTAGAGACTTATTTTGACACAGTGGTCCATGATTTTGTAGCATTAGATAGGGTTGCAACTAACTGAATGAGATTCAGAAAGTGCTCCTTACATACACTTTTTATACTCCTTGTTCTTTTAAATTACTTGAAAAAATTCTCTGCTATAGATTTATATTTCAACAAAATAAAGGGTAACAGCTAATAAGTCCCTCCCTCCCTATCTTTTCTTGGGTGCAGAAAAAATGAAAACATTTCCCTGATGCCCCAAAAAATATTCAAGAAAATAAGTCAACAACATATTTTGCCTATTTAGCCTCTTTAATTCACTGAGCAGACAGAAAACTATATGTCTCTTGAAATAAAGAATTTTTAAAGCAAATCTAGTCTCTGTAAATGTAAGCAGCATTTCCCACTGTACTTTGAGTCCTAATTTAACCTAAATTATGCATCAATTATAGAATACAGAATAAAATCCTATGACTAACTTTAATATGAAATTTGTGTATAATTTCTACAGGTGTCAAAGGTAATCCAACTCAAGCAGTTTTCTGAAAAATAAAATTATTCAGGGACAGATTTTTATTGCAAATATTTACTCAAAAACTACTATATACAGTAGAATTTTAATAGCCATTTAAAACAGTTAACATTCAGTGAAATAAAGTTTAAGAATTCAAAGCACATTTTAAGAATAATGTAGTATTTTAAATAAAAGTTTATTAGTACTTCAAAGCAAACTACTGTTACTCATATTATTTATTTCTATATCTATGCTTTCTAGATGATAAAAAACAACTGAAAAATCAATTCAGCAGCTATCATATGGATAAATTAGGCTAAATATTCCAAACCAATGTTTTTACATCACTGCTTTAGGTCCCATTTGAAGTTTCTATTTTACAATTAAAGAAAAAAATCACTTAAACATGGCTGAATTCATGCCAAGACATGTTTTCAGTTCACTGCTTTACAGTATCTACATTAAACCACACTTTGGTTTGGTTTCCAGACCATTTTTATGGGTCTATTTCTAAAGAAGATCATTAAAACAATATTGAAAGCAAAATACCTACAGGAGTTTCAACAATGGGTTCCTAACTTTGTACAACTAGTACATCAAGGGATTTCTGCACAGCTTACACACTGACAAAGAGCACAAATATAAATTTATATTTCAATAATTTCACTTTCACTGAAAGTTTAATTAAGGTAAGCTTACAGTCTGGCAGGCTTACACCTGTATGGAGGTACACAGATTCAGATATTCTGTTTACATGCTTCTGACAGTCTGGAATGTTACATTAAATCCAAAATTAAATTTTTATGTTCATCCAAATTCTCATTAGAGCAATTAATTTAGCACTCTAAGCATGCTCCATTTACCGGCATCATACTCAAAATGAAGCTTTCATTAATAATGCCAACCAGCCATTATTTTAAATCAATTATTTCCAAAAGGCATGTGGTTTCCAAATCTCTTAAACTGAATTGAAAAGGATATATAGGTAATAAGGACTTTTAGCTTAGGACTAATGAAAGTTTCAAAAGTTTTATTAATATAAAATATTCTAATAATTCATACTGGTTCTGTTAATTCATCCATCAAGTTCCATTTTGTTGAAAACTGTTCAGACTTTTCCACTGCATACTTAACTTTCATTAAAATCCTATTCATGTTTTAAAAACTTCTTGGAAATTCATACTAATCATGCTTTTATTGGTGATTTGATTTCATTAATAACCTAGGTTGAACACAGCTTCAGTGTATCAACTAGGTAAAGTGTAAGAATGACCTCCCTCATATTTTTCTATTTCTGGACACTATGTAACAGCACTACTGAGCTCACCTGATAGCACTGTTCCAAATGTTCTTAGCGTTGGTACCCTAAAACTCAGAATGGCTAATGAATTTCAACTTCTTTGTCATCTGCCATGTCTACTGATGTTGTCTCTGCAGTGCTAGGGCTATTTACTCCAGGAATGTTGTCTGTTTGATCAGACACTACTTCACCAGTCTTGGCTGAAGGATCACCACTACCCTTCTGAAGAATCTCTGTGGCTTCATACTCAAGTACCTCTGATGGAGTCAAAGGTTCCAAATGAACACTGCCTTGCTCACTAACATCAGAACTAACAGATTCAGGTTCATCTCTTTTTCTCAAAAACTGATCAATGCTAACATCACCAGATGTTAATTGCAAATCCTTAATATTCTTCAAAGAAAACCTAATGTCACTGGAGTTGCGATCTTCAATTTGATCACATGGAATTATGTTGTCTGAACCTTGTTGTATCTTCAATTCTGTTTCCTGACAAATACGCTCTATTTGTTTTTCCTTTTCCACTTTATCTGCACCAATATTTGAATCATAACTGAAACTATTCTTTGAGCCAGTTTCTGGGTCTTCAAGACAGGTATCATTTTCCTTATCTGAAACTGTTAAAGTTTCTTCACATTTTGTTGCTGATGAGCCTTCAAATGAATTTACATCATATCCATTTTTTTCTTCCTCTGATGAAGGTTTATCTTGTTTACTGAAAAAAAAAATAAAGCCATTTATTACCTATTATTTCATAATACAATGTAAGAGAACACTATTAAAATAAAGACAAGCTCTAAAATTTTTTAGAAGTCAGGCACATTTGCTCACCAAAAAGGAAAAAAAAAAAATCCAGGTCCCCAGTCCTTGCCGTAATGTTACAATTTAGGAGGTGGCCATTTTCTTAAGCAAAAGAGTGAGAAACTCCAGTCAGATTAAAAGGAGACCTGTGGAGTCTATCGACTGGTTTCAGTCTTGGTTATCATTCTCTCCATCTGTTTATACCCTTGTCTGTTTTTAGGTAAATTTAAGTATTCTTATTAATTTGTAAGAGTGCCTTAAGTAAGGAATGAATATATTTGGGAAAAACCTATTTTCTTCTATCACTTATATATCCTTTTATGTTTAGTGTCTCTTCCTATGCAAGATAAGCATTCACAAACATTTCCCTAATTTTTAATAGCCTAATTAAGAAAAAATAAACACATGCCTGAAAAAATATATGTAAATAAACATACACACCTAGGTATGTACATTTGTATACATGTGTATTTTTATGTGTATGACTGTGTCTGTGTTTATTCTTATTGTGTGAATCATAAAACATTAGAAATAGATTTCTAAGAGGATCTCCAGCCCCTTATGTAGATGTAATGATGCTTATTTTACCAAATTTAGTAATTACATGTATCTTCTTTCTTGTATTAATCTACCTGGAATTTAGACTTTTTCCTAATGAGGTGCCCAAATATCAAGACAACACTACCATATAGTCATTTATTATTTACTAAATTAAAAATATAAGGCTGTTTATCTGCTATTTATTTTGTTCTGATCTCTCTTTAGACTGTTCTTGGGCCAATACCACCCATTCTTAACAATTATAAATTAACAATGTATTTTATTATCTAGTAGAGCAAAACACCTACATTCTATTACTCTTCTTAAATATAACAATCTGAAAATGTAAAAGATATTTGTCCCAGGATGTTCATTAAAACAATGTTTAAAATAGTAAATACAGAAACAACCTAGAATCTAATGTAATGACTTAAAAATTATGGTATTAATAAATAGAAAAATACTAATCTTACTTTAAACATCCCCAGTTTCCAAACCAAATCTCATTGGGATTTCAACTAACCGTTCATTTAATCCAAAATTATTTGGAAAATGGCCTATCACATATTATTAATTAGTTATTAATTATTATTTTCTATCTCAGTAAGTTCTCATTTTTCTTCATTTAGATACTGCACATTTCTCATTTTTGTTTTAACTGTGAACTAACTCTTTTGGTCATTGTATTTTGTAATCACATGTTATAGGTATATTGGAAAGACTGATTTTTACAACAAGCTCCCACAATTAATACTCTCATTAATTTCAATCATTCTTAACTCATTTTCTTTGAATCTTACAGGTCAATTCCATCATCTGCAAAAAGTTGTGTTTTCCTCATCTAAATTTGTGTTATTCTTATTTTTGTTCATATTTGATTCAACTAACTACAATTTACAGAAAATGTTAAATAATAAAAAAATGAATGTGATTAGTCTGCCTTTGGGGGATTTTTTGTTAACAGCTCTGCCCTGCCCCTTTTCCCTACTTCTCTTTCCTTCCCCACCCCTCCTGCCCAAATTCTATGAAAAATGCTAGGTAAAGAAAGACTAGATAATTTTTCCAGTGAGTCTAAGACAAACCTTCATAAGGCCTTATTCCTAATTTTCTTTTCAGGGGCAAAGGATTAATTAATCTCATCAGGTTAACAAGCAACCTAGTATAAAATACATAGCATAAAGATAGAAATTGGGAAATTTCTTAATTTAAAATACAAAATAAATTTATCTTTATCTGGAATAAGGTTCTAATTAGAATGATTCTCTTTTGCCAAAAATGATTGTAAATGTTTTTTGTTGTTTAGTGTTTTACCTGAGCATTAAATTTTTAAAAATCAAACCCTGAATTTTGAACCTTTTATGTTGAGATCCCACCAAGAAGTAGCTTCACAGCCTTTTGAAAATACTTAAAAAAAATATTTTAAGATTATCTGTTTGCAATAATTGTCTTCGGCTTTTAACTTGGAGCATCTTATAACTTTTCATTTAATAAGGTCAATTAAAATCTGTCAACATTTTATTTACTAGTAAGTACTTAAAAAGATTTTAACAACTTATAAAATGTACTCTACATGTTTAAAAGATTTCATGACTAAAGGATATATGTACAGTATATTTTTGTTATATTAAAATTTCAACATTTTAATTAAAAGCCATTACTAAAGGCAACACCATATACAAAAACTTAAATAGCACTTTGTCAAATAATTGAAGTAACACAGTTCAAGTATCATTGATATATTTGAGTTTCAAAAGATTAAGTTTTTCCTTTATTTACCTTTCAGAATTTGATGTTTCTGTTTCTCCTTCAGCCATATTAGGTCTTGTAATTTCCTGAAATGATTAATAATATTTTTCCTTTATATTCATAACCAAGTTTACACTACTTGAATTATACTAAACTTTCTGGATAAAAGGAACTTAAATTTGCAATATGTCAATGAAATAGAAAAACAGTTTTTTAATCTAATGTATCTACTAGAATAATTATCATAATGAAAAGTAGGATTAAAAAAAATCTTTTATAGAAACCTGTAAGAATTTCAGTGTACCAAAAGTTTCTTAATCAAGGTCGTGAAGCAGTTATACAGTTATAACAATATCTGCTTTCCTCAGACTCTCCATAAAATACAGCCTGTAATTATAATTCCTCGAATAGGAACCAGCAAAACATAACTTGAATTTAAATAACAAGTTGCATCGATAGTATTTTATACAAACATATTAAATACAGACAGATAAAACATTTCTGAATTGATGATTTCATATTTGGAGGTACAGTAAACCTCCATGGTCAAACTAAGTAATATTAAATGATAGATAAATTAGGTATTTTGCTTATTTCAATGTTTTATAGAAAGGAAAGAATACAATAAAACCCAAGTAAGCCAGAGCCAGCCTATTTAAAATAATTACCAATTATTGCACACATATGCTGTATGAGGTATTACATTAAGAACTCTATACTCACTATGTCATTTAATTCTCATATTACATATTATAAAACCTATTTTTACAAATAAGAAATAAGACTGCATGGGTTAAGCAGAGAACCCAAGGTAATACCACAGTATGCGGTAAAGATTCAAATCTAGGTCCTGCTCTTAACCACTATAGTTTTTGACTTAAGCCGCACAACTGATAATGGTGTATTAATCTTGTTTATTTCCTGATTCTTCCAAAAAGCCTGCTAAAATGAGGGTAAAGAAAAAAAATTTTTCACTCATAAAGACCAAGAAAACACTGAAGTGTATCAATAGTCAAAAATATTTCAACAAGTTTTTAGATGGAAAGTGGCTAAAGTAGTAAAAATTGGCTTCACAGTGTGGAGCAAGTTACAACTATACGTCTGAGTCAGGGAGTGAAAAAACAGAATCAGTTTGCCCAGAGAATCTAAGAGATTTGGTATTTGAAGGAATTCAGTAAAATAGCAAGCATGTAAAAGGTAAAAATGAAGCACAAGGACTGGTGAAAACTAAATTCTCTTTCCAGAACTCACATAAAGTGGTCCTTTCCCCTTTCAGAAAGAAGCTAAAGATTAACTCTGTACTGGAGACAGACTAGACTTATGAATACCAGGAAGAGGCTTTTGTATACTGAAACACTTGGGTCTGTGATTGAGTTGCAAGCTGAACTTGGTCATATTTTTTTCTTGGAACATCATTTTTACTATAAAGAATGATTGTCAAGCCATGAATATTTAGACATGTGTACTTAGTGAAAATTGTCAAAGTGACCTGATCACATCTAAGAAAACAACTGACAGTGTTTGTTACCAGTAATAAAACTTGTGCAAAAAATAAATTTTAGGAAAACTTGTATCCCTCATTGATGAGATTAATGCTAGTATTAATGAATATGATTACTTAATGTTATATAATGAAACATGTCAACACTTGGAAGATTTATGTAACTCAATGAACCAATATTTTCCAGATGACTAATGTACAATGTTATAAAATCATGCATGGATAAAAGATCCAATCAAAGTATAAGACCAATATATTTTAATGTAACAAAGTATAAAAGTTCAGTGATATGGAATGATTCCACACTGCAAATAACCTTTAAGAAAACTTCCACTCATCTACTTTCGATGTGTATCAAAAAAATTAACCATAATTATCTGAAAAGATTACTAAAGTACTAGATGAGGCTAGATATTGTTCATATTTCAACCAAAATTATGTATCACAACAGACTGGATGCAGAAACATGGGAATCCAGTTTTATTCTACTTAATTAGATATTAAGGAAATATGCAGAAGTATAAAACAAGCCATTCTTCTAACTAAATTATTTTGTTTCAGAGTATAGTTATTTTTTCAGAAAAAAAATGTCATCACACAGTGGACTTATTAGTGTTACTTTTTAATAACTGTTTTCAAATTTTCACATTCTAATTTCTAATATGATAAACATCAATATTTTTGAGAGTACTAAAGGGATATGTAAACAGTGTCCTATGAAGTTTTGTAGTGCACAACCTGTATAGTTGTGCAAGGCAGCCCTGTCCCCATCTAAAAACACAGGGTTTTCAATGAATTTTTTGGTGCTTCACTCTTAAATATGTATAGACAGCCAAGGATCATCACAAAATTGAAGACATGCTTTAATGTCAGAAGATCAAAATAAACAAAAAGAAAGGGACTAGAAGACATCACAGACATTGCTGGGAACAAAAGAACAAATGTACAATTAATATATATTTAATATCCATGTGAGATATGAAATGTTATTGTATACATTAAACAAGGGCAAAATACTATGAAGACAGAACTGAAGTACAAATAAAAAAAATAAAGAGCTCTTAAAAATTAAATATATAGATACTAAAATAAGTAAATTTAGAAAATCTTTTTAAAAGAGTGAATGAAAAAGACAAAAAGATGGATGGCAAGATAGAAAATATCATGTAATTATTAGAGTTGATAGAGGAAGTACAGTGTCAGATCAACAGGAGTTTCAAAAACATGAAAACAAAGAAAACAAAAGTGAAAACTTACCAAAGAAATTATACAAGAAAACCTCTCCCAAACAGAAGTATTCAGATTACAAAGGCTTGTCAACTGCTTACCATAATAAGTGAAGAAAGAATGATGGATGAACATATTATTGTGAAATTTCAAAACACCAGAGATACAGATAATCATTACAATTGCCAGAAAGAACAAAATAACCTAAGTACAAAGAAACAAGTAAGAATGGCATCAGACTTATCCAAAATACTTTCAAAACTGCATGGGAAAATTTTTTCTATGTTCTTTTGCTGAAGTCTCATTCAAGTAAATATAGTTTTAAATAGGCAAGGAGTGAAAAAAGATACAACCCTTCTGAAGAAGTTGTCAGAGGACACGTTTCATCAAAATAAGAAGTAAACCAAGAGAAAAGGAACTCATTGTTCAGGAAATGGAACATCCAATACATGACAGTGGCAAAGGAAAATCCTATTACAACAAACTATGCAACAGGCTTAGAAATCAACTAGTTTAAATTGAAGCAGGCCTGAGAGATTTCTAGACCCTCCAACAATTTTTTTTGATATGTGTAAATATTTGGAAAAAATATTTCCAAAGATTAGACAAATCACAACATTTTAAAAAACAGCATTAGGCACACAGAAAACTAAACAAATGGGTAAGGGCATATTTTTTCAACTCCAGAAAAATAAACTGAGGTATAGGAAAGGAAAAGAAATCATAGTACATTTTCTGGCAAGATATACGTAATAGTTTTTGATGTAACTGGTGAGACCAGTGCTATGTCAAACCATACTGGAACCTGAGGTAAAAGGAAAACCACATACCCCTATATACAAATTTTTTGGGTTTTCTTCTACTGTTGTACAAATACACATAGCATAAAATCTGTCATCTTAACCACTTTTAGTGTACAGCTCAGTGGTATTGAATAATTCATATTGTGCGACCACCACAATCACCCACCCTCATTCTTTCATTCATCTTGTAAAACTGAAATTCTATACCATTAAGCAATAACTCCCCATTCTTTCTTCCCCTCACCCCCCTGGCAACCACCACTATACTCTCTATCTTTATGATTGATTGCTCTAATTACCTCATATAAAATGAATCTACAGTATTTGACTTCTTGTGACTGGCTTATTTCATTTAGTATGATGTCCTCAAGATTCATCCACATTGTAACATATTGTAGAATAACCTTCCTTTATATAGCTGAATGGTATGTGCATTCCACATTTTGCTAATCCAATCATCTGTCAGTTTACTGCCAACACTTGATTTACTTTCATGTTTTAGCTACTGTGATTAATGCTGCTATGAAGATGGGTATATAAACACTTTTGAGTCTCTGCTTTCAATTTTTTGGGGGGGTATATACCCAGAAGTGGAATTGCTGGATCATGATTTTTTTGAGCAACTGTCATACCATTTTCCACAGTGCTGTACCATTTTACATTCCCACCAGTAGGGCACAAGGGTTCCAATTTCTTTACATTCTCATCAACCCTTACTTTCTGTTTTGGATTGTTTTACTTATTTATTTTGATATGAAGCCATCCTAACAAGTGTGAGGTAGTATCTCATTGTAGTTTTGTATTTGCATTTCCCTAATGATCAGCAATGTTGCCCATCTTTTCATGTTTATTGGCCATTCATATAAATGTTTTTTGGAGAAGTATCTGTTCAAGTCTTTTACCCATTTTTGAATTGGGTTGTTTGTTGTGGAGTTTTAGGAGTTCTCCATATATTTTGGATATTAATCCCTTATCAGATATATGATTTGCAAATATTTCCTTCTATTCTGTATGTTGCCTTTTTATTTTGTGGATAGTGTATTTGGTGTACAAAATCTAAAAATTTTCATGAAGTCCAATTTGTCTATTTTTTCTTTTATTGTCTGGGCCTTTAGTGTGATAACCAAGAAATCACTGACAAATCCAATGCTGTGAAGCTTTTGTCCTGTTTTCTTCTAAGAGTTTTATTGTTTTAGGTCTTACACTTAGGTCCTTGATGCATTTTGAGTTAATGTCTGTATACAGAGTTAGGTAAGGATCCAACTTCATCCTTTTGCATGTAAATATACAGTTTTCCTAGCACCATTTATTGAAAAAAAAACTGTCCTTTCCAAATTGGTCTTGGCACTCTTTGTCAAAAATAATTTCATATATATGTGAGGGTTTATTTTCTGGGCCCTCTATCCCACTGGTTTGTCTTTATGCCAATACCACACTGTTTTGATTACTGTAGCTTTGCAGTAAGTTTTGAAATCAGTATGAGTTCTCTAGTTTTGTTCTTTGTCAAAATTGCTTTGGCTATTTGAGGTCCCTTGAGATTCCATGTAAATTTGTGGATGAGTCTTGCTATTTCTGCAAAAAATATCTTTGGGATTTTTTTGTAGGGATTGCAGTGAATCTGTAGATTGCTTTGGGTAGTACTGGCATTTTAACAATACTAAGTCTTCCAATCCATGAATGTGGATTGTGCTTCCATTTATTTATGTCTTCTTAATGTCTTTCAGCAAGATTTTATAGTTTCATTTTTCAAGTCTTTCACCTCCTTAATTCATAAGTATTTTATTTTTTGATGTTACTGTAAATGGAACTGTTTTTGTAATTTCCTTTTCAGATTGTTCACTGTGTATGGAAATGAATTTTGCATGTTGTTTATATCCTACTACTTTGCTGAATTCATTTATTAATTCTAACAGCTTTTTTGTGGCATCATAGGGTTTTCTTCATATATTATCTGCAAAAGATGATTTTACTACTTCTTTCTGTGGTTGTCTTTTATTTCTTTTTCTTGACTAATTGCTCTAGCTAGAACTTCCAGTACTGTTGAAAAGAAGTAGTAAAAGTAGGCATCCTTGCCTTGCTCTTGATCTTAGAGAAAAAGCTCTTTCACAATTGAGTATAATGTTTGCTGTAGCTTTTTAATCTATAATTCTTATTATGTTGAGGTAGCTTCCTTCTATTCCTAGGTTGTTAAACAATTTTATCATGAAAAGGTGTTGAATTTTGTCAAATGCATTTCTGAACCAACTGAGATGATCATGTGTGGTTTTTTCCCCCTTCATTTTGTTGATATGGTATATTACATTGTTGATTTTCACATACTGAACCATCCCTGCATTCCAGGAATAAATCCCATTTGTTCATGGTGTATAATCCTTTCAATATGCTGTTGAATTCTGTTTGCTAGTAGTTTGTTGAGGATTTTTGCATCAATGTTCTTAAGAGATATTGGTCTGTAATTGTCTTTGCTATTGGGGTAATGTTGGGACCACAGAATATGTCAGGAAATGTTTCCTTTTTTCATTAAAAAAAAGTTTGAGAATAATTGGTATTAGTTCTTTAAATTTCTGGTAGGATTCATTAGGGAAACTATCAGGTCCAGGTTTTTTTGTTTGCTGGAAGATCTTTGATTACTGATTTGATCTCCTTACGTGTTATAGGTCTATTCAGATTTTCTATTTCTTTGTGACTTAGTCTTGATAGATTTTGTATTTCTAGGTCCATTTCATGTAGGTTATCCAATTCTTTAGTACACAATTGTTCACAGTACTCTCTTATGGTTCTTTTTCTTTTTGTCTGTAGAATTGGCAGTAATGTCCCCAGTTTCTTTTCTGATTTTAGTAAGCTGAGTCTTGGATGTTCATATTAATGATTTTCATCAAATTTGCTAAGTTTTCAGTAATTATTTCTTCAAATATTCTCTCTTCTCCTCTGGGACTCCCATGTGTATGCTGGTCTGCTCAATGGTATCTCACAGCTTCTTTAGACTCTACTCATTTTTCTTTAATCAACTTTCTCTTCCTCAAATTCAGTAATTCAAATTGTCCTATCTTCAACTTCACTGATTCTTCTGTCTGCTCAAATGTGCCTTTGAATCCCTCTAGCAAAATTTTCACTTTCAGTTACTGTACTTTACAGTTCCAGAATTTCTTCTTGGTTTTTTAGGTCTTCTATCTCTTTATGGTTAATTTCGTTTTGTTCACATACTGCTTTCTTGATTTTCTCCACTTATTCCTTTCGTTCTCTGGCTTTTTCAAGACATTGTTTCAAAGTCTTTGTCTAGTATATTGTCCAATAAGTCTTTCTCAGAAAGTTTCTGTTGAATTTTTACCTTTGAATGGGCCATACCTACCTGTTTCTCTGTATACCTTGTGATTGGGTTTTTTCTTTTTTAAATAAACACTGGGATTGGATTAAAGATGGTGGTGTGAGAGGTGAGACAGAGGCTTCTTCCTAAAACCTCATATAATATGAAAATAAAGCTACTTCAACTACTCTTGAAAGAGCAACGGGAAAGAGGACCGCAACAAACTGCATACACCTGGACACAAGAGCAGCCCTCACAGAAAAGGGTAACATACTAAAGCTGTGGTCCTGCGGGATCCAAGCCCTTCCGCCACCCCAGCTCACTGGCAGGAGGAGCAGGAACGGAGCAGGGAGGGAGTGGAGATGTGGGACTGCTGAATACCTAACTCTGGAGATTTGCTCTGGGAGCACAAACCTACATTTCATGGTGCTTGCATGATACTCTTGTAATTAGGGGGTTGGAAAGCTAAAACAGGCAGAATTCCTGGAGAGACTAAGAATCCAGCTGCTTGTGAAAGCAGGGATCCATACCCAGCTGCTCGGGGACAAAAGAAAGGTGGGCAGTCTGAGAGACTTCCTAACAAAGAAGCCCTTAGCAAGAGGGCTGCTAAAAGGGCAAGGATTGCACAGAGCTTACTGCTCAGGAGAAAGGACAGGCAGACAAAATTGTCCCGGTGCACTCTGCCCAGCAGGTTGGGAGCTTTCATGATCTTCGGGTGCTCCAGCTCCCTAGCTGCCTACACAGCTCCAAGAACCCCTTCTGTGACAGGCAGACTAGTGCACCTTTCTTCTGGCCAGCCCCAATGGGCTTGCAAAACAGGAAATTCTTCCCTGGTGTTAGGCCACCAGAGGGAAGATCTGTCTATAGCAACTAAAAAAGCAAAGCACAGAGGCTTATACCTGTGTGCTCAGCCCACTGGTTCAGGCAGTGGAGACAGGCATAGCAGCCAGGAACCAGCAAACACCCCTTTCCTCCCGGGAGGCACCAATACCACCCCCCTACAATCCCTGCATTGCTTCAGGGGCTAAGCAGCTCCAGAGAGTAGAGCTTCTGGGCACTAGAGGGCGCCATACACAAATATGAAACACCAAAGGAACCTGGTCCAGAGTAAAATTATGAACACAACTCCTGAGAAAGATTTAAATGATATGGACCTTATGACTCTCCCTGAAAGGGAATTCAAAATAAAAATCATTAACATGCTCATGGAGGTACAGAAAGATATTCAAGAACTCAGGAATGAATTCCGGTCAGAGATCCAATCATTGAAGAACACAATGGACGGTATTAAAAGCAGATTGGATACTGTGGAGGAGACAATAAATGAAATAGAAACTAGAGAAGAGGAATACAAAGAAGCTGAGGCACAGAGAGAAAAAAAGATCTCTAAGAATGAAAGAATATTGAGAGAACTGTGTGACCAATCCAAACGGAACAATATTTGCATTATAGGGGTACCAGAGGAAGAAGAGAGAGAAAAAGGGATAGAAAGCATCTTTGAGGAGGTCATTGCTGAAAACTTCCCCAATGTGGGGAAGGAGATAGTCTCTCAAGCCATGGAGGTGCGCAGATCTCCCAACACAAGGGACCCAAGGAAGACAAGAGCAAGACATATAGTACTTAAAATGGCAAAGATCAAGGATAAGGACAGACTATTAAAAGCAGTCAGAGAGAGAAATAGGATCACATACAAAGGAAAACCCATCAGGCTATCACCAGACTTCTCAGCAGAAACCTTACAGGCCAGAAGGGAGTGGCATGATGTATTTAATGCAATGAAGCAGAAGGGCCTGGAACCAAGATTACTTTATCCAGCAAGATTATCATTTAAATTTGAAGGAGGGATTAAACAATTCCCAGATAAGCAAAAGCTGAGAGAATTTGCCTCCCACAAACCATCTCTACAGTGTATTTTGGAGGGACTGCTATAGATGGAAGTGTTCCTACAGATTAATAGCTGTCACCAGAGGTAATAAAACCACAGTAAAGAAAATAGAACAGCTAATTACTAAGAAAATGTAAAATTAAATTAGCTATTCCCAAAGTCAATCAAGGGATAGACAAACAGTACAGAATATGATACCTAATATATAAAGAATGGAATAGAAAGAAAAAGGAGGAAACAAACAAACAAAAGAACCTTTAGATTGTGTTTGTAATAGCACATTAAGTTAGTTGTTAGACTTTTAGATAGTAGGGAAGTTAACATTGAACCTTTGGTAACCACGAATCTGAAGCCTGCAATGCCAGTAAGCACATACCTATCCATAATCACCCTAAATGTAAATGGACTGAATGCACCAGTCAAAAGACATAGAGTCACTGAATGGATAAACACTGGACATTTGAATCTAATAATGTAGTAACTTTGAGAATCAGATTTACCCCCCCTTCTCCAGTGTTTGTTTATTTAACATATCTCTGTTCCTGGGATCAGGCTGAGGTGTAAACTTAAGGTCTCAGGGTTCTTCTGAACCTTACCATAGGCATATGTGATCACTTTTAAATTTTACCCATATATGCAGTTGTTTTTAAATATCCTGGTCTTTAATGTCTTAGTCTGGCTCCTAAAAGCGGAAAAAGTGAAAAATGAAGCAGAACAAAAGGGCACTGTGCCTTAAAATCCCATGAAGTCACATCAGCTGGTGGGGGAGTGTCTGCAACAATGGGGAAAGGTGTAACAAAAATGTGCCCACTTCTTTATCTGAAACTGTGATAAACAGCAGCAATCAGTGATAACAGCACAGATCCCCAATATTTGGAGAACAGGGTCCTTGTTGCCCACCCTGGCTCCCATAAGCTGTGTGCAAGATTCTCTAGGAACATGTGCAAAACTGTCAGTAATTAGGTTAGGGGTGAGGATAGGTAGCTAATAATGTACTAAGTGCTTTAATTGACCCAAATTAACTGCGATTTACCATGTAAGTGTTCCCCTAGAAACTGCAGGCCTAAAAGACTCCAGAGTTCCAAAACAGTTACATGGGACAGAGTCTGCTGGTACAATTATTGTCTAGGTGGGGAGACAGTCCCAGTGCTTCCTACTCTGCCATCTTCACAGAATTCTCTCAAAAACTAACAACATAATTTTAATATTTTTCCCCCAGAACATTGTTGAGAAATACTGAAAAACTGAAAAGTAGGTGTACTGAACTCACAACAGTTTAACACTTTATCTTTACCAAAACCAGAAATTACTGTTTTAATTTAGTGGCTTTAATGGGAGCAAGCATAACAATAATATTTTCAAAACCTAGTTACTTATTATCAATAAGCAAATGGCCATATTTTGCAATTTCTATTAATCAAATGACAATTTTAAGTAATTTAGAATTAACTTCAGCTTACTAAAACTTCTGGAGGATGCTACTGTGTCTAGTACTGTTTTAAAATTCAAAATGCCACTTTATCAGTTTTATAAGATCCAAACATAATGCTTATTTTATATTAATTTAGTGCTATAGTATGTTGCTTTAAACTATTCCACATGAAATACCTATGGAACTTAAATTGTCAGGATATTTAAGAACTGAATCAGTGGCTGCTCTTTGTAAATCAGGTTAAAAATTCAAAATCTGAAGATACTTCTAATTTTCATCTGTCTATTTCAAATACGAAGTCAGGGCATTTATAACCTTAATGTCTATTTGACAAGCACTTTTTCCATAGTTATTGATAATCTCATTCAGTGATTCACACATATCCGACTTCTTTTTTCACTCATTTTCAAATTCAGGAAGACTATTCACATTTCTTACTCAAGTTTTACATTCATTGAACACACTTGCAAATTACTTCTCTCATCTGTTGCAAGCAAAGAAATAGGCCTTTTATTAAGCATGCAGCTTTATTTATGGTTGTGTTTTCTGATTATACAGCTTTACTTTTACTACTTTGTTAAATTATCATCCCATACAGCTAGTTTGCATAAGTATCTATAATATATTTGTACCAAATGCTTTTGATTTCAACATAATGTATTTTAACATTTGATAAACATTATTAATTTGTATGCAATGTTTTGATTATATTTAATTTTGATTCTTCTTGGTTTCTTTTTAGGTTTTCTACCTCTTTACTGGTTTGTGAATGTGATTTTAATGTTTTTAAAATAGACAAGAATATTCCACTTCTTCATTGAATTATCCCACTCCTAAAATATCCTTCCTACAAAACTAAAAAAGATTATATTTGAATTCACAGATGTAGCATTTTTATTATTAAATTATGATTAATAGCTGAGCAAGGCACAAATTTTGCATAATTATTTTGGGGTAGAAATACTGGCTTGTACACCCTTGTAGATATCCACCATATCTGCTCCCTCATCTTATCCCTGGCCAGTATTTTTTTACATAATTATCATCTCTTTCTAACTTATTAACAATTCCATAAAGTAGACCACACCTAGTGTTTTTTCTTAAAAGAACAAATTTATTGAGGTATAACTGTCCAGTGTTTTCTTTTGTTTTCATCAAGTCAATAAAACTTTCTTCTCTTGTGATATTATCCTTAATGTAAACATACCAAATAATCAGATGAATTCAGGGACTATATCTGGTTTACAAACACAAAGTAAGGAAAAATATTTTGCCTTTTCTATTCTCAATTGTATGTTAATTAAAATGATTTGTTAATAACTAGAAAACAGAATCCTTTTAATGATTAGCTATATGATTATAAGATCCTGTAAGCTCAATTTCATTTAGAAACATTCCAGTATTTGGCTTCCAATAATTGTTTGTAGACTTCTGAAAGAGAAATTATTTTTGCATAAAACATACAAACTAAAATTACTCATGTTATCACATTCTGTAAGGCATCATCTGTTAAACTATCAGTTTAAGTATGTTTTAAAATACTTCAATTTATAAAAAGTATTAAGAATTGTTGAAACTCAATTTGCTTTTGGAGTTGCAAATATCTGATGCTGTTACTGTACTAACGTCAAAAAGTATGCAAAGGAAACAAAATAAAAGTAAGGACACTTTGGAAGAAATGAGTCAGTTACAATGAATCAACTCACCATCAGAACATTAAAATTTGTTGAAATATATACAATAAATGCAAATATTAATGTACAGCTTCATGAATTTTTCATGTGTATACACTCATGTAACCATCACCCAAATCAAGATATCAAATATTTTAACTTTTTCTTGTTCGCCTATTTCACCCATCTCCCCCCATCCATCTCCTTTGGTAACCATCAGTCTGTTCTGTGTTTGAGTATATTTCAATTTTGATTGTTCATTTGTTTTGTTTTTTAGATTCCACACATAAGTGAAATCATACAGTTTTTGTCCTTCTCTGACTTATTTCATTTAGCATTCACCTACCCTGTAGGTCCATCCATGATTGCACAAATGGCAAGATTTCCTTCTATTTTTATGACTAATATCCCATTGTATATATGTACCACATCTTCCTTATCCATTCTTCTATAGATGTGCATTTAGGTTGCCTCTATATTTTGGCTGTCATAAGTAATGCTGTGATAAACAGGAATGTATGTATTTTTTCAGATTAGTGACTTTTTCTTCATGTGAATTCCCAGAAGTGGGTCATATGGTATTTCTATTTTTTTTTTTTTACAAACCTCTGTACTGCTTTCTTAGTGGCTGCACCAATTTGCAATCCCACCAGCAGTGTATGAGGGTTCCATTTTCTCTACATCCTTGCCACACTTGTTATTTCTTGTTTTACTGATACTAGCCATTCTGACTTCTATGAGGATCTATCTCGTGGTTTGCGTTTCCCCAATGATTAGTGATACTGAGCATCTCTTCATGTGTTGGTTGGCCAACTGCATGTCTTCTTTGGTAAAAATGTCTTTTCACGTCCTCTGCCCATTTTTAAACTTTTTTTTGGTGTTGAGTTTTATGAGTTCTTTATATATTTTGGATATAAGCCCCTTATCAGATATATCATTTGCAAATATTTACCCATAAAGTAAGTTGCCTTTTCATTTTACTAATGGTTTCCTGTGCTGTGCAGATTATTAGTCTTGTGTATTCCCCCTTGTTTACTTTTGTTTTTGTTTCCCATGCCTGGGGAGACTTAACAAGATAGAAGTTACTACTGCTGATTTTGCTGATTTTCCAGTTTACTGCCTTTGTTTTCTTCTAGGAGTTTTATGATTTCACATCTTATATTTAGGTTTTTAATCCATTTTGAATTTACTTTTGTGTATAGTGTAAGACAGTGATACAGTCTGAGTATAGCTGTCCAGTTTTCCCAGAATCATTTATTGAAAAGACTGTCTTCTTCCCATTGTATACTCCGGCTTCCTTTGTCACATATTAATCATATACACATGCGTTTATTTCTAGGTTTTCTATTCTGTTCCACTGGTTTATCTGTTTTTGTGCCAGTACTATACTGTGTTATTATAGCTTTGTAGTATAGTTTGAAATCAAGGAGTACAATAGTCCCAGGTTTGTTGTTTCTCCAAATTGCTTGGACTACTTAGGATATTGTGTGGTTCCATACAAATTTTAGGATTATCTACTCTAATTGAGTGAAAAATGCCATTGGTATTTTGGCAGAGGGTGCACTGAATCTGTAGATTGCTTTGGGCAGTATGGCTATTTAAATAATTTTAAATCTTTCTACCCATGAGCATGGAATAGCTTTCCATTTATTTGTTTCTTCTTCAACTTCTTTCATCACTGTCTTACTGTTTCAGAGAATAGGTCTTTCACTTTGGTAAAATTTACTCATAGCTATTTTATTCTTTTTGATGAAATTGTAAATGGGATTGATTACTGAATTTCTCTTGCTGGTAGTTCATTTTTTGTATATAGAAACATGACAGATTTCTGTATATTGATATTGTATCCTGCAATTTCACTGTATTCATTAATTAATCCTAGTAGTCTTTTGGTTGAGTCTTTAAGGTTTTCTGTATATAGTATCATGTCATCTGCAAATAGTGACAGTTTTACTTCTTCCTTACCAATTTGGATGCCTTTTCTATGGCTAGGACTTCCAGTATTTTGTTGAACAAAGGTGGTGGGAGTAGGCACCCTTGTCTTGTGCCAGATCTTAGAGGAGATGCTTTCAGCTTTTTGCCATTGAATATGAGGTCAGTTGTGGCTTTGTCATATATATGGACTTCATTCTGTTGATGTATGTCCCTCTATACCCATTTTGTTTTTATCATGAATGGATGCTGAATTTTGTCAAATGCTTTTTTGGCATCAATTGAGATGACCATATGGTTTTTATCCTTCCTTTTGTTAATGTGCTGTATCATACTGATTGATTTGTGGAAACTGGACCATCCTTGCATCCATGGAATAAATCCCAACTGGTTATGGTGAATTATTCTTTCAGTGTTATTTTTTTTTTAGTTTTTTAATTCTTTTTTAAAGTTTATTTTGATATCATTAATCTACAATTAAATGTGCAATATTATGGTGATTACACTACCCCCTTCATCAGGTCCACCCCAGCAACCCCATTACAGTCACTGTACATCAGCATAGTGAGATGCTATAGAGTCACTACTTGTCTTCTCTGGGTTGTACAGCCCTCCCCGTGCCCCCCGAACATGACATCTGCTAATCGTAATTCCCCTTTTTCCCCCTTGTCCCTCCCTTCCCACCCATCCTCCCCAGTCCCTTTCCTTCCCTTTGGTAACTATTAGTCCGTTCTTGGGTTCTGTGAGTCTGCTGCTGTTTGGTTCCTTCAGTTTTTTTCTTAGTTCTTATATTCCACATATGAGTGAAATCATTTGGTACTTATCTTTTTCGGCTTGACTTATTTCACTGAGCATAATACCCTCTAGCTCCATCCATGTTGTTGCAAACGGTAGGATTTGTTTTCTTCTTATGGCTGTATAATATTGCATTGTGTATATGTACCACTTCTTCTTTATCCATTCATCTACTGATGGACACTTAGGTTGCTTCCATTTCTTGGCTATTGTAAATAGTGCTGCAATAAACATAGGGGTGCATCTGTCCTTTTCAAATTGGGCTGCTGCATTCTTAGGGTAAATTCCTAGGAGTGCAATTCCTGGGTCAAATGGTATTTCTATTTTGAGTTTTTTGAGGAACCTCCATACTGCTTTCCACAATGGTTGAACTAATTTGCATTCCCACCAGCAGTGTAGGAGGGTTCCCTTTTCTCCACATCCTTGCCAACATTTGTTGTTTGTGTTTTGGATGTTGGCTATCCTCACTGGTGTGAGGTGGTATCTCATTGTGGTTTTAATCTGCATTTCTCTGATGATTAGTGACGTGGAGCATCTTTTCATGTGCCTATTGGCCATCTGAATTTCTTTGGAGAAGTGTCTATTCATGTCCTCTGCCCATTTCTTAATTGGACTATTTGTTTTTTGTTTGTTGAGGTGCATGAGTTCTTTATATATTTTGGATGTCAACCCCTTATCGGATATGTCATTTATGAATATATTCTCCCATACTGTAGGATGTCTTTTTGTTCTACTAATGGTGTCCTTTGCTGTACAGAAGCTCTTCAGCTTGATATAGTCTCACTTGTTCATTTTTGCTTTTGTGTCCCTTGCCCAGGGAGATATGTTCATGAAGAAGTCGCTCATGTTTATGTCCAAGAGATTTTTGCCTATATTTTTTTCTAAGAGTTTTATGGTTTCATGACTTACATTCAGGTCTTTGATCCACCTTGAGTTTACCTTTGTGTATGGGGTTATCAGTGTTATTTTTGAATTCAGTTTGTTAACGTTTTGTTGATGACTTTTACATCTATGTTCATCATGGATATTGCTCTGGAATTTATTTTTTCTAATGTGTTTGGTTTTGTTATCAGGTGATGCTGGCCTCATACAATGAATATGGAAGCTTCCTTCCTGTTCAGTTTTTTGGAAAAGTTTTAAGGATAGGTGTTAAGTCTTCTTTAAATGTTTGGAAGAATTCTCCTGTGAAGCCATCAAGTTCTGGACTCTTTATTTGTTCAGAGTTTTTGATTACTACTTCAATTTTGTTACCAGTAATTGGTCTATTCAGATTCTCTTTCTTCTTTGTTCAGTTTTGGGAGATTGCCTGTTTCTAGGAATTTATCCATTTCTTATAGGTTGTCCAATTTGTTAGCATATAATTTTTCATAGTAATCTCTTGTAGTGGATTGTGTTTCTGTGGTTAGTTGTAATGTCTCTTCTTTCATTTCTGATTGTGCTTGAGTTCTCTTTTTTCTTGATAAGTCTAGCTAAGAGTTTATCAATTCTGTTTACCTTTCAAAGAAACAACTTTTAGTTTCATTGATCCTCTGCATTGCCTTTTTAGTCTCTATTTCATTTATTTCTGCTCTAATCTTTATTATTTCCTTTATTCTACTAATTTTGGGCTTTCTTTTACTAGTTCTTTTAGGTGTAGGGTTAGTTTGAGATTTTTCTTGTTTCTTAATGTCTGTAACAGTATAAATTTCCCTCTTAGAACTGCTTTTGCTGCATCCCAAAGACTTTGCATTGTTTTTTTCTATTTTCATTATTCTCCAAATATTTTTTGATTTCCTCTATAACCTCCTCATTGACCCATTGGTTATTTGAGTAGCATACTGTTTAGCCTCCACGTGTTTGGTTTTTTCCCATTTGTTTCCTGTAATTGATTTCCAATTTCATACTGCTATGGGAGAAAAAGCTTGGTATGAATCAACTCACCATTAGACCAATTTTTAAAGAGTTATCTTTTGGAAATCTTTACCCAAAATGTGGAAAAGATACTCTAAACTTTGCATTTATCCTTGGATGGGCCCATTCTCTATTAAAATCATTTATTTCATTAGAAATAGTTGACTACAATAATAAATTAATATTTATTTCAAATGGTGCCTTCTTATTTTTTTGCTCATGCTTATGTTCACTACCTTTTGAAATTTCCAACATTTAATTTTTTTCTCACAGTTCTAAGTCTTCAACTTTGAATTTCCTAGTAATTCTATTGTAATAGTGTCAATGTTAAAGATGTCATTATTTTAAATAGCTAGAATATTGTTTTTCTAGATAAACTTGTTTCTGTTCCTTCGTAATTTTGAACAATTTCTGTGTGCATTTTTCTTCTGAACAATGCACCTCCTTGACTTTTTAGATGCCATATTTGCTTTTAAGAACTTTTAGTATAAAATTCAAATATATTTTAAATTAATATATTACATTAAATATAATAAACAATTTATAGTAATATAAATTATAATGTTTAACAAGTCTACATAAATATTTGTACGAAAATTACAAAAACCAATAATTACAAACAAAAGAAACTACTTATCAGTTTTCTGGCCAAATTTGGTACAAAAAAAAAGTAGTTAAAAGTATTTTTTATATATAAAAAAGTGAGTAACATTAAACTATCAGTCTTTTAAGTGAAAAAAGTGTAAAGTTTCCTGGTAAGAAAATACTTTTTCAGAAAGTTTTGATATTTTATCAGATTTCATTTGGGAAAGGTCAAATATATTAATAAAATTTGTATTATTTACCTTAGTGCTCTTGATAATATTCACAAAAAATCAAACACATATGCGCAATTCATAAAACTTTCCTTTTACTGAGTACTATGGCTTGCAGCTACAAACAATGAAAACAACTTATTAATATCCCTCATGACTGAACAAGGGCCCAGCAGAAGAAATGGCAAGTTGAGAGATTTACCTTGTGCCTGCATCCTCCGTGTGTATAACTCTGACTGTCATAAAAGTACAGGGTTGGATCCTGTCTTCAGTTAAAATTTTGATATTGTGTCCATCATGGATTATTTTGCATTAATTTTTATTTTTAAAAATATTTAATGAAAACATTATTTATCTGACTACTAAATTTTTTGGAGCCCCCTTAAATTTGTGTCAGAGGTGAGGACCTCATTTACCTCACTCTAGTTCAGGCCCTGGCTGAGATGCTATGGGTGGGGACAGTGGTAAGTAAAGATGGTGATCTAGAGCAGTAAATTCTTAATTACTGTAACAGTCATCGTGTCAAAAAATGAAAAATTATAAAATATGGCCTATATTATTAGAAATACAGAGATAAATATTAGATCAGATTTTAAAAATAAGTGTCTCTAAAGGGTTAAATGGAAAAAGTGGGGCAGGTGAACCACTGTTTTTATGATAAACATTCTAGTATGAGTTTTTAACTTTTGATAAAAAAGAACTAATTTTACAGTTGAAACTCTCAAGTATCTGAAAAAGTTACAAAGCAAAAGCAACAAAAACATAACAAGAACAAAAATGAAAACCTTAGAAATTCTTTAATGATATCCCCATGTAGTCTTAGAGAAATAGAGACTAGAGCTAGTTTGTTTTTTCACTGATGAAATACAAGGAACCTCTATTTTACATATTTATGTGTATGTTTGAATTAAGAAAAGAATATTCAGAGGAAGAAAGAAAAACAACATAAAGCCACTCAGAAGGGACTTCTGTGTATACCTACTGTACCTGATAATACTTGGAGTAAGGTAGTTATCTTACTGGATTGTAATTGTTTCATGTTTACTTGTCCACTTTGAGGTGCACACTTTGAAATTTCTACCATCTTGAAGACAGGAAAATAATTTTACTAATCTTTAGTCTCAATACAAATTTTCCTAGAACATGCTATCTAGTGTTTCCTAATAGCTAAGGAAGGAAGCAAAGAAAGAGGAAGCCATGTGTATCACTCCTCTCTCGTATCTCCTACTTTGTTTTAATGAAACTACACTAACCACCATACTGGAGGGGAAGAGTCAAGGTATATATAGTTAGGAAACAAAAGCCATAGAATATTGTAGCACATAGAATACACATAGTAGCAGAACAGATGCTGTTTTAGAAGCCACAATATAATATGCATTTCAAATACAATCTAGTATATGAAAGCATTAATTTTCAAAGAGGAAAAATAAAAGTACACAAATGAAGAGTGATAAACAGGAGAATATTATTTGAGCATGGAAACACTGATTCCATTACAATACACCTGATCAAAATCTTGAACACTAACGCAGGCTATCCACCATAGCACATGTGTAATTCAAATGAACACCTGGATCTATTCAAGGGACTATCCGTATCACATATATAAATGAAAGAAATATGCAGACCAGGATTGTTATGTGGCCTTCCATTCAATACGGCTTCTTTTAACTCTGCTTATGGCCTGCTAAATTCCTACCATAAGGTTTTTTCTTTTAACAAAAAATAAATAAATTTACTTTATGTATGAAAAGGCTGGTTTCATTTGACACAGATGAAACAGTTTAATCAAAAGAGAATGAGTTTGATCTAAGATTCTAGTCAAGTATAAATGAGATCAGGAAAGAGTCAATGGATATTATGAAACTATGGATTCAAAAATTTTTTTCATGTTCATGTCCAAACAACTGAAAAATGAAGCATTAAAACTGTAGATACATCAGTACATAATAATTACCCAAACCGAAACACACAAAGGAAAAAAGAAGAGAATGTGTGTGTTGGGGGAGTTGTTGAAAACTAGAAGAGGACATCTAAGAACAAGGACTAACATCAAATGATATAAAATATATGAAATTGGAATCCCAGAATTATAAGATACAGGAGAGTTCAGAGAAGATCAAGATATATGCCAAAAATAAATAAATGTACAAATAAACATCTAAATGAACAAACCAGACTTAGACACATTATGTTCAAACTGATGAGAACTAAAGATAAAAATAAAATCATGAGGACAACGAAAGAAAATTGACATTATATGCATATATAGAAACAAAGATAAAAATTAATGTAAGACATCTCCTCAGAAAATATGTAAGCCAAGAGACAAGAAAATTAGTTTTTTAAACTGTGCAAAGAAAAAAACAAAACTATCAACCCAGAATTCTATACTCACCAAAAATATCTTTCAAAAATAAAAAATAAAGATTTTTTAAAATGAAAAAAGCATGAAAGAATTACCAACAGATCTTCAACATGAGCTATATCAAAGGAAGTTGTTTAGGCAAAAGGAATGTGATACCAGACAGACACAGAGAGCTACAAAAAGAAATGAAGAACACTGGAAATGGTAAAAATGAAGATGAATGTAAAATCACTCTCTAAAATTTTTAATTGCTCTAAAAAATAACTAAAGCAAAAACAGTATCACTGTATTATGATTTCACAAAAGTAACATATATGTCAAGAATAGGAAAAAACACACAAATTATCAATATCAGGAATGAAAGAGATGATATACCAATTCTTCAAAAATCAAAACTACCAAAAATCACTCAAGAATAAACAGATAGCCAAAAAATCCTCTATTAGAGAAACTTACTTGTAGTAAAAAAAACTTTTCAAGCAAAGGAAACTGCACTAACACTTGGAGGAAGGCTGTTAATTCTCCCTAGGTTTTACTTATTCACTGTATAAGACAGAAATGCTGTTCCAAAGATAAATGCTGAAACTGCCTCACTTTATTATACTCAGAGACAAGCAATATTAAGCAATATTTTAAAAACTGACATTAAAAAAGCAAGAATTGAGTGAAACTATTTCTACACTCATCCATTAGTCCACCCAGTAATAACATTTAGATGTAACCCTGAGCATTCAGGACAGCTAAAACATATTTAAATGTTAAAAATATTTGTAACTTAAAATTTAAATCATTCTGACTGCCCAGAAAACAAAATCATCTGGAAAGATTAATTTCCCAATGTGTCAACTGTTTAAAGTTTTATTGGTTTCAGGATTTTTGAATCATAGATTTATTTCCATCACTCACTAGTTTAACTTAATAAGCAAGTGAAATATGTGATGTCTTTGTCAAAACAAAACCACCTTACAATTTTGTTTCAGATTAGATATTTTTATATTTAATGAAAACAAAAAACAAAATCTCAAGTTTTCTTCTGATAACATGCCAATAATTGCTATGATGTATACACACTGAACTGAAATGTTTTAAAAATCACACCAACAATACTTTCAAAAGTATAAACCTTTAAGGCATGAAATAAAACAAAATTTACCTCAGACACAGGTTCTTGTTCCTTAGTGGGAGCTTCATTTTTTAATCTTGAAAACAAAATAAGCATTGAATATTTTCTTTTATATTTAAAATGGAAAAATATGAAACTTCTCCTTTGCATACTTAAAATAATTTAAATGTAAATCTAAACTAATGAGCATTTTATACCATAATAGTAAATACTATTTTAAGTAAATAGTATTTTAAGGTAAAAATAAAACGCAGGAGAATAAACAGTAACTTCAATAAATGTGCTAAATAAATGAATACAGACATGTATTTCCTTCCCTAAAAGCGAGCACACTTAAAAAATGTCTGTTAAAAGACATAACACATTAGTAAAACAGTTCCAAAAATAATTTCTCTGAAGTACAAAAGCAGGCATATATATGCTTAATATACATAATGCGCATCATATTTACTATTATAGGACTCAATAAATGAGAGAAGATAAATATTTTATGTATTGTGAAATACAGCATGCCATTTCAACATATATTACAGTTAACTGATTTTGGAGGTGGTAAAATCACAGAAATAATTTAGAATTTTGAAGGATATATTCTCTTAAAAGCTTTCATAAGCACAGCATTTTTTTAACTTCTTGATTAAAAAAATACTAATTGTAACGAACTGCAACATTGACAAAGGCATATGTTACCTAAAAAATCTTTAAAACAATCAATTTAATATAAAAGCTAGCTTTTCCAAAGGATCTATGTTCTAGAAACTACTCATGACTAAACATTATTTGCTGATATTAAATTCAATTTTAATCTGCATAAGTAGGGTTCCCTACCTGATCTGAAATGCCATTAATAAAAGTTAAATGATCCATAATTTTACGAAGGCTTAACAGTTATACATAAGAATACTTTTAACAAAAGCATTAACTGTACTGACATTTTGTCAAGGACAAAAATGAAGATATCTAGTAGGATAGAAATGTCAACTATCCTAAAACCACTCTCCTGGTTACCTGGTTAGTCAGTGAAATATAGAGTTGGCAAATACCCCTCTTCTTTATCCATTCTCTGAGAGCATATTGAAAAAATTAGGTCTATAAATGCTAATGCTTTACTAGGTATTAATAATAATTTAACTGTGTAAAATTACTTATCTATTTTAGTTAATACAAGAAATTGCTAAATATTTAAAATAGAGTATGTCCTTTCTTGTAGAGGCACTATAATGGTAGTATTCATAATAACTTACAACTAATTTGCAAAACAAATTTAAATGAATAAAACTTGCACAAAAATTTGACAAAATGCATAAATGTCCATCATTCTTGGGTTAAATATTTTGTAATTCTCTTAAGTAATGTGAACAACAATACTGATGAAGATGAAATAAGATCAAGTGTACTGTACAAGTTCATTGCTTTAATGATTTATATGGGAAAAGAACAGTTTTAAGAATAACACAGAAAGCAGTAAGAAAACATGAAAAATTAGTCTGAAAAAACAAAAATAGATATTATATTAATGAAGTTTTTAAATAAATTTGTATATTACAATTGATTTATGTTTCTAATCATTTAAAAATTTTAAACTCAGTTTGAAAAACTGCAACAAACTGGTCACAAAGCAGCTTAAAAGTATTTTATAAAAGAATTTTTCTTCTTAGCTTATTGTTGAAAATGTTGCCAAAAACTGACCTTATATTCTTACAGAAGAAACAATACCATGCTAATCATTTTCATATAGGGCTCTTCTAATAAACTGACTTTATGCAACAATTAAAATGAAAGCTATTAAGCCTGTATTATTGCTGGCATTTCAACCGAGGAAGCTGAGTCCTCTTAATATCTCTGCAAGGGAGGCTGGTAACAGAAGTTTTTATTACTCTTCATTTTAATGGTTAAGAAACTGGTAGATAACAAAATAAGTTATTTAATAATTTGCATTAAGAGGCCTATGATCCCAATGTTGTTTTGTGGTTTTAACCATACTGGTATTCTGTTTAAGGGACAAAACTGTAATTACCAGTGACAACAAGAAAAAGAAGTCTTAAAAATTAGAAGAGTACATTACATAAAATTTAACTGAGTTATAAATTCATCAATAAAATGTACACTGCAATTTTATAACTACAAAAGCATACTTTAACAAATTTTAATGCAACTAATACATCATTAACACTTTAGGAAAAGAAAAAAATGTTCTTACCTCTAATTCTTACTCATTAAAGATACCTGCTGAAATAGTCATCATTTGAGATATTCAATTGCTTGGCAGAAGACAGTGAAATTTGCTAAGCTCAAAGTTCCGAGCTAATGACCTGTCATTAAGTAATTACACTTTTCACCTATGAATATTGCAATTTTTAAAATAGAAAAATGTAGAATAGCACTTAAAACAAACACTAGTTAATATTTCAGTATAAAAAGAAAAGGAGGATTAACTGGTGATCAACTGGAACAATCATTAGGGATCAAGACTGCAAGTAATTTTTATTCTGTATGTAAACATGCTGAAATATATCTTTCTGATAAAGGACAATTCTTTCCCTCTCAAGTTTAAAATGAAATAACTGTCCCTATTTGCATTTTTCTGCAGATCACATAACCAATCCAAGGCTACATTTAAATGAATACTTTGGGACAATTACATTACTGTGCTATTTTGAGGTTTCCTTCATACTATAAACATACCATGGAGTAGGGCGTGACCTATATGGGGGAAAATGTTCAGATTCATTTCAGCCAGGCCACATTCTTTCCTTCCAATAACGTTTAAACTCCAAAAATTTCAATACTGATTTCCAAAATACAATCTCCAATTTAAGAATATTTGTAAGCATACTAAAAAGCTGAAAAGAGGTTGTACAATAAGTAAAGTCAACCAGGTTTCAAGAGCTTCCACTCAGACATTCCATGGTTGAGTTACAATCTTTCTTAACAACTGAGAAAAGCAGATTCCTAGAAAATCATTTCAAAGGTCTACAAAGGATAAGCCACTTTAATACTGCTAACTAGCACAATTACAATTTTCAGAAACCTAGTAGTATTGGATAAGTAGTCAAGATTAACTGGAATGAATGTCTAGTAATAATAAAAACTTTTCTTTTAAAAAGGGATCCTGGGACTTCCGGGAAGAGGGCGGTGTGAGCAGGGCGGCAGAAATCTCCTCCCAACACTATATTTATCTACGAAAACACAGAAAATACATCTATTCCTAAAAGAGAGACAAGAATACACAGGAAAGCACACAGCGTGCAGCTACACCCGAGAGGGCTCAGCACCCCAAGAGGCAGGTAAGATACGGAGCCGCGACCCGGCGGGACCCGAGCACTCCCCCACCCCAGCGCACAGGCGGGAGGAGAGGATTCAGAGCTGGGAGGGAGTGGAAGTACACCCCGCGAAGTAGCCAGCCCCGGTGATTTGCGCGGGGAGCGCTGACCCACACTGCGCAGTGCAGCGGAGATTGGGGAGACAGAGCAGCAGGATCTAAGCAGGGAATGCGCCAGGGTGCTTGCAGCTGGCTCCCGGGAAGGGAAAAAAAAAGCGTGCGCTTTCTTCAGCGGTCTTAAAGAGACAGGAGCCCAGCGGAGGGGCCGGATCGTCCCAGCACACTCAGCCCAGGAGGCTGGGAGTCCTGGGGAGTTTCAGACGCCTTAGCTGGCGACTGAGGAAGCGTAGCCATACTTAACACTTCTCACTGAGATCAACAGCCTCCTATTCGTTCCCACCCCTGCAAGAGCGATAAAGGGCCCTGCGGAGTGGCACAGTCACAGCTGTGGAACAGTGGGGCGATAGCGCCACCTAGAGCATTCCCACAGAATCTACGTCCGGTGGGCATTTTTTTTGTTTTTTTTGTTTTGTTTTGTTGTTTTTTCTTTTCTTTCTTTTTTTTTCTTCTCTTTTTAAAGTCTTAAAGAGCCCAGCTGACATACGTGGCAACTATCAGTGACCAATTATATAGCCATGAAAAGACAGAGGAATATGGTTCAGACCAAAATCAACCAGACAACCCCAGAGAGGGAGTCTGAAGGGATGGAAATGCACAGCCTCCCTGAAAAAGAATTCAGAATAAAAGTCATAACCATGCTGATGGACCTACAGAGAAATGTGCAAGAGCTGAGGGAGGAAGTGAGGGAACTGAGGAAAGACAATACAGAAATCAGACAAGCGATCGACGGGCTTAACAGCAGAATGGATGAGATGCGAGAGACTGTTAATGGAACAGAAAACAGAGAACAGGAGTACAGAGCAGCTGAGGCAGAGAGAGATAAAAGGATTTCTAGGAATGAAAGAATATTAAGAGAACTGTGTGACCAATCCAAACGGAACAATATTCGCATTATAGGAGTACCAGAGGAAGAAGAGAGAGAAAAAGGGATAGAAAGTGTCTTTGAAGAAATAATTGCTGAAAACTTTCCCTCGCTGGGGAAGGAAGTAGTCTCGCAGTCCACCGAAGCTCATAGATCTCCCAACACAAGGGACCCAAGGAAGACAACACCAACACACATAATTATTAAGATGGCAAAGATCAAAGATAAAGACAGGGTATTAAAGGCAGCTAGAGAGAGAAAAAAGATCACCTACAAAGGAAAACCCATCAGACTATCATCAGACTTCTCAACAGAAACCTTACAGGCCAGAAGAGAATGGCATGATATATTTAACGTAATGAAACAGAAGGGCCTCGAACCAAGAATATTGTATCCAGCACGATTATCATTTAAATATGATGGAGGGATTAAACAATTTCCAGATAAACGAAAGTTGAGAGAGTTTGCTCTCATAAACCACCACTACAGGATATCTTAAATGGACTGCTCTAGATGGAAGCACACCTAAGGCTAAAAAGATGTCACCAGAGGAAAAAAAAATCATAGCAAAGAAAGCAGACCATCCAAATACTAACTAAAGGCAAAGAATAAACACCTATTATAGAAAGAATGGAGGAGGAGGAATAAGAAGGGAGAGAAAGAAACATCAGACTGTGTTTACAATAACTTAACAAGAAAGTTAAGTTAGATTGTTAGATAGTAAAGAAGCAACCCTTGAACCCTTGGTAACCACGAATCTAAAGCCAGCAATGGCAATAAGTACATACCTATCAATAATCACCCTAAATGTAAATGGACTGAATGCACCTATCAAAAGACACAGAGTAACAGAATGGATAAAAAAGCAAGACCCATCTATATGCTGCCTACAAGAAACTCACCTCAAATCCAAAGATATACACAGACTAAAAGTGCAGGGATGGAAAAAGATATTTCATGCAAACAAAGAGAAAAAAGCAGGTGTTGCAGTACTTGTATCAGACAAAATAGACTTCAAAACGAAGAAAGTAGCAAAAGATAAAGAAGGACACTACATAATGATAAAGGGGTCAGTCCAACAAGAGGATATAACCATTATAAATATATATGCACCCAACACAGGAGCGCCAGCATATGTGAGACAAATACTAACAGAATTAAAGGAGGAAATAGACAGCAATGCATTCATCTTAGGCGACTTCAACACATCACTCACTCCAGAGGACAGATCAACGAGACAAAAAATAAGTAAAGACACAGAGGCACTGAACAACACACTAGAACAGATGGACCTAACAGACATCTACAGAACTCTACACCCAAAAGCAACAGGATACACATTCTTCTCAAGTGCACATGGAACATTTTCCAGAATAGACCACATACTAGGCCACAAAAAGAACCTCAGTAATTTCAAAAATATTGAAATCCTACCAACCAACTTCTCAGATCACCAAGGTATAAAACTAGAAATAAATTTTAGAAAGAAATCAAAAAGGCTCACAAATACATGGAGACTCAACAACACTCTCCTAATTAATCAATGGGTTAACGACCAAATCAAAACAGAAATCAAAGAATATATGGAGACTAATGACAACAACAACACAAAGCCACAACTTCTGTGGGACGCAGCAAAGGCAGTTCTAAGAGGAAAGTATATTGCAATCCAGGCCTATTTAAAGAAGGAAGAACATTCCCAAATGAATAGTCTAAAGACACAATTACTGAAATTGGAAAAAGAAGAACAAATGAGGCCCAAAGTCACCAGAAGGAGGGACATAATAAAGATTAGAGAAGAAATAAATAAAATTGAGAAGAATAAAACAATAGAAAAAATCAATAAAACCAAGAGCTGGTTCTTTGAAAAAATAAACAAAATAGATAAACCCCTAGCCAGACTCATTAAGAGAAAAAGAGAATCTACACACATAAACACAATCAGAAATGAGAAAGGAAAAATCACGACAGACCCCACAGAAATACAAAGAATCATAAGAGAATATTATGAGAATCTATATGCTAACAAGCTGGAAAACATAGAAGAAATGGACAACTTCTTAGAAAAATACAACCTTCCAAGACTGACCAAGCAAGAAACAGAAAAACTAAACAGACCAATCACCAGTGACGAAATCGAATTGGTAATCAAAAAACTACCCAAGAACAAAACCCCTGGGCCTGATGGATTCACCTCTGAATTCTACCAGACATATAGAGAAGAAATAACACCGATTCTCCTTAAAGTTTTCCAAAAAATAGAAGAGGAGGGAATACTTCCAAACTCATTCTATGAAGCCAGCATCACTCTAATACCAAAACCGGGCAAAGACCTCACCAAAAAAGAAAATTACAGACCAATATCCCTGATGAACGTAGATGCAAAAATACTCAACAAAATATTAGCAAACCGAATTCAAAAATACATCAAGAGGATCATACACCATGATCAAGTGGGATTCATCCCAGGGATGCAAGGATGGTACAACATTCGAAAATCCATCAACATCATCCACCACATCAACAAAAAGAAGAACAAAAACCACATGATCATCTCCATAGATGCTGAAAAAGCATTTGACAAAATTCAGCATCCATTCCTGATTAAAACTCTCAACAAAATGGGTATAGAGGCAAGTACCTCAACATCATAAAGGCTATATATGACAAACCCACAGCTAACATCATACTTAACGGCGAGACGCTGAAAGCTTTTCATCTAAGATCGGGAACAAGACAAGGATGCCCACTCTCTCCACTGTTATTCAACATAGTACTGGAGGTCCTAGCCACAGCAATCAGACAAAACAAAGACATACAAGGCATCCAGATTGGTAAAGAAGAAGTCAAATTGTCACTATTTGCAGATGACATGATACTGTACATAAAAAACCCTAAAGATTCCATTCCAAAACTACTAGAACTAATATCTGAATTCAGCAAAGTTGCAGGATACAAAATTAACACACAGAAATCTGTTGCTTTCCTATACACTAATGATGAACTAACAGAAAGAGAAATCAGAAAAACAATTCCATTCACAATTGCATCAAAAAGAATAAAATACCTAGGAATAAACCTAACGAAGGAAGTGAAAGACCTGTACTCTGAAAACTACAAGACACTCCTAAGAGAAATTAAAGAGGACACTAACAAATGGAAATGCATCCCATGCTCTTGGCTAGGAAGAATCAATATTGTCAAAATGGCTATACTACCTAAAGCAATCTACAGATTCAATGCAATCCCTATCAAACTACCAACAGCTTTCTTCAATGAACTGGAACAAATAATTCTAAAATTCATATGGAACCACAAAAGACCCCGAATAGCCAAAGCAATCCTGAGAAGGAGGAATAAAACAGGGGGAATTACACTCCCTGACTTCAAGCTCTACTACAAAGCCACAGTAATCAAGACAATTTGGTATTGGCACAAAAACAGACCCACAGACCAGTGGAACAGAATAGAAAATCCAAACATTAACCCAAACATATACAGTCAATTAATATTTGATAAAGTGCCTTGGATATACAATGGGGAGATGACAGCCTCTTCAGCAGCTGGTGTTGGAAAAACTGGACAGCTACATGTAAGAGAATGAAACTGGACTACTGTCTAGCCCCATACACAAAGGTAAACTCAAGGTGGATCAAAGACCTGAATGTAAGTCATGAAACCATAAAACTCTTAGAAAAAAACATAGGCAAAAATCTCTTGGACATAAACATGAGCAACTTCTTCATGAACATATCTCCCCGGGCAAGGGAAACAAAAGCAAAAATGAACAAGTGGGACTATATCAAGCTGAAAAGCTTCTGTACAGCAAAGGACACCATCAGTAGAACAAAAAGACATCCTACAGTATGGGAGAATATATTCATAAAAAACGTATCTGATAAAGGGTTGACATCCAAAATATATAAAGAACTCATGCACCTTAACAAACAGAAAGCAAATAATCCAATTAAGAAATGGGCAGAGGACATAAATAGACACTTCTCCAAAGAAGAAATTCAGATGGCCAACAGGCACATGAAAAGATGCTCCACATCGCTAATCATCAGAGAAATGCAGATTAAAACCACAATGAGATATCACCTCACACCAGTGAGGATGGCCAACATCCAAAACACAAACAACAACAAATGTTGGCGAGGATGTGGAGAAAAGGGAACCCTCCTACACTGCTGGTGGGACTGCAAATTAGTTCAACCATTGTGGAAAGCAGTATGGAGGTTCCTCAAAAAACTCAAAATAGAAATACCATTTGACCCAGGAATTCCACTCCTAGGAATTTACCCTAAGAATGCAGCAGCCCAGTTTTGAAAAAGACAGATGCACCCCTATGTTTATTGCAGCACTATTTCCAATAGCCAAGAAATGGAAGCAACCTAAGTGTCCATCAGTAGATGAATGGATAAAGAAGAGGTGGTACATATACACAATGGAATATTATTCAGCCATAAGAAGAAAACAAATCCTACCATTTGCAACAACATGGATGGAGCTAGAGGGTATTATGCTCAGTGAAATAAGCCAAGCCGAAAAAGACAAGTATCAAATGATTTCACTCATATGTGGAGTATAAGAACAAAGAAAAAACTGAAGGAACAAAACAGCAGCAGACTCACAGAACCCAAGAACGGACTAATAGTTACCAAAGGGAAAGGGACTGGGGAAAATGGGCGGGAAGGGAGGGATAAGAGGGAAAAAGGGGCATTACGATTAGCAGATGTAATGTTGGGGGGGCACGGGGAGGGCAGTACAACTCAGAGAAGACAAGTAGTGATTCTATAGCATCTCACTACGCTGATGGACAGTGACTGTAATGGGGTTGGTGGGGGGGACCTGATGAAGGGGTAGTTTAATAATCGTAATATTGCACATGTAATTGTAAATTAATGATAATAAAATAAATTATATTTTAAAAAGTTTGGAATCCCAAAAATAAATAAATAAATAAATAAATAAATAAAAAGGGATCCTGTAGGCTCTAAAGGAATGCATTCCTTCTAAATAGAGAATTATATACTAGCTTCTGACAAGGGTGTTCACAGTTTTTAGGCAGGGAAAGTCAGAAATACACTCAATTCTGACATTAGGAAACTGTATGAGGTAAAACTGAAGCACTGTAATAAAATGCCATCCACTCCACAGTCTGGAAGAAGGTACTGCAAGACTATGACCTTTAAGCCAAAATTACAAATAACCACAATGCAGACTGACTGCCATCAAAACTTTCAATGGTGAGGAGATTTCATTGTTAAGGAGTTCCAAGGGTCATCAGTAATAACATTGACAACTGGGGCAGCAGCTGAAAGAACGCTAACACTGACCGTGGTATTAGCTGTGGCAGCTGGAGCAGCAATGGCAGCAATGTGCATTTACTAAGTGACTAGTTTTTGTCAGGCCAGTGCTGACCAACTTTAATTATTTAACTAAATAATTTGAATTATTTAATAACCGAACTGATTTCATTTCCATACATTATCTATTTCTTACAGCCACATTTCCTTGCCACTCAAGGCAGACATGTAGAGGTCCTACTTGCTCCCTTGTTTACCTTTCACTGGTGAGGAAGCTCAGGCTCAGCAAGGTCAAGTCATGTTCTCAGGCTACAAAGCTGTTCAGATACACAACTAGGATCTAAAACTAGGACTGCCGTATTTCAAAGCTGCACTCCTTTCACAACACCGTATTTCACAGTGGTATGGATAAAGGTATTTTCCAGTGTGAAGGACTGAAAACAGTATGTTCTTATATTTCAATAAATAACATAGAAATGGAGATGTACAGTAGTCTTTCCAAGTTTGTAGATGAGAGTAAGCTATTCCAGGTGCTCAAATTCCAAAGTAACTAAGTGAGCCTGCAAAAGGATCTCAAATTCAGAGAAAAATTGACTATGTGATACTGCAGAAGGATCTCAAAATCAGAGAGGTGGGCTGAAAGTATTAGATGAAGCACAGTGTGGTCCGAATAAGGCAGTATAATTTAGGGAAAATGCTATTTATATACTTTTTTAAAGACATCTATGACTAAAATGAACCTAGGAGCATTCATAGACATTCCCTAAAAATATAAACTTAGTTGAGCTTTAGACATCAAAAATCTAAGTATGGTGAATATGTGCTTCAATAATAGCTCTAAAGAAAGATACACTGGGTTAGCAAAAGAAAGTTAACAGAAATGATCATTAAAGTGGTATGGGAAGGTTAGAATGAAAAACAGGCTGAAGATTAGGATAATTCTAAGTTAACAGAAATGATCGTTAAAGTGGTATGGGAAGGTTAGAATGAAAAACAGGCTGAAGATTAGGATAATTCTATCTGAATAAAATGCAGGCAGAAATAAAATCATGAGTAGTAGTAATATAATAATAAGTTACTTTATACATGTATAGTGCTTTACACTTGTATGTATACTGCTTCCAATGAGCCATCACTTTCTAAGCACTATATACATATACTAACTCATTTAATTCCCTCAACATTTTATGAGCAGGCCTCATTTATAAATGAGGAAATGGGGTACAGAGGTCTGATAATCCACCCAAAGTCACAAGTGTCCTAGTAAACAGCAGGGTAAGAACTCCAAACTAGGCAATTAACTACACAGCCTACCCCCTTTAACCACTATACCACAGTTTTCTTTTAAGGGTCTAAAAGGGTTTAATGTGAGCTGGGTATAAAGTCTCCTAATCTTAGTATCAGGAAGACCTCTTAACACTGTTTAAGGAGGAAGTAAAACTTTTACTTCCTTTCAATGTAAGAAACTCCTTAACTGATAATAAAAGGTTGGAAATAATAATAAAGAAAAATATGTAAACAAAAAAGATTGATAAGCTAAGCATAAAGAGTTACAGTGATGAGCTAGAAATAAATATGAGAGATTATTAAGCATCTTAGCATGAAATCATGTAAAGTAACTGGTAATACCCTCCAACAAAAACATCCCCTGTTGCTACAGTCAGAGGCAGAATGAGCTAATAACTGGCCTGTCTCTGTTATGTATTTCTTAGACTTTATAAACATGCTAATGAGGATACTGCCTTTTTTATATAAATTCTACAAATATGAAAATTCACAATGCTAGCATCCAGTTACATATCCCACCTTACAAATGATTCATAAACATGAATGAAATGTCTAGGAGTACATCTTAATCAACACCTTACATGACTTTTATTTCCAAATTTGGAAAGTCTGAAGAATGATTCCTCTAGATAAGCATTCTACACACTTACTGTATGGAGATTTATGTCAAGAAGAATTGAAGGAAAATTATTTCAAGGCCAAATAAACATTCTTAGACATTCACAGGCCACATACAGCATGAAAAACCCCAGAGCAAAGAGAAGATTTAGCTTTAACTTGCATATCCTGAACTTACCTGATCATGGAAATTTTTTCCTCAGACAATTTATAAATAAATTATGGACATTAGTTTGAGAAACACTGACCTAGTTACCTTCTTTTATAGAAATGTAAGAGAATTATTTTTACAAGAGTATATGTAGAGTTGAACATGACATTAAATTTTTTCAATGTCAAGAGTCCCTAATGCTGGCTATTACAATTAGCACACATAATGTAGCGGGGGTGGGGATGGGGTAGGGGGATACGAGGAAGGCAGTATAACACAAAGAAGACAAGCAGTGATTCTATAACATCCTTCTACGCCGACGGACAGTGACTGCAGTGGGGGTATGTGGTGAGGACTTGATAATAGGGTGAGTCTTGTAACCATAATGTTGCTCATATAATTGTATACTAATAATAGCAAAAAAAAAAAGAGTCCCTATTTCTGCTACTGGGGATAAGGATATGTAGCATTCTAAACTCATCTTTTCGTAAGAACAAATAATGACATGTAGGTATAACCAATATTGAATAAAAGAATCCTGAAACTCTAGAACAAGTTAGCACTCACATTTTAGAAATAGTGTAACTGAGGCTCAAAGGACATCATTCTAGTTTTCCTCCCAGATCATTGGCCATTCCTTCTTAGTTTCCTTTGCCAATTCCTCTTTCTCTCCTTAACCCTTTATTGTTAAAATTCCCCACACCTTGCTTTTGACTTTTCTCCATCTCTACTGCATCCCTTGGTGATTTCATCAAGTCCCATTACTTTTTTGACTGAATTTTTATTTTGGGACAATTGTATACTCACATGTAGTTGTAAGAAATAATATAGAAGGATTCAATGTATCCTTTGTCCAGTTTCCCCCAATGATAACATCTTACTAAATAATAGTACAAAATCATAACCAGGATATTGACAGTAATACAGTACATTAACCTTATTTCAGATTTCCCTAGTGTTTGCTTGTATTCATTCCCATGACACATAAAAATGTTAAATGATATTTACAGCCTGGAACACTTCCCTAAATTCTTACAGGTGAATGACTATGACATCTCCACTTCGATGTCAACAGGTATCTCAAACTAAAATATGTCTCAAAGTCCTCATCTTTCCTCCCAAATCTGTTTTTTTTTTAGTCTCCCCCATCTGAGTTAGTATCAATGCCATCTTCCCAGTTGCTCAGACCAGTAACTGTGGAATCATCCTCAGTACTTTCTCTTACACTTCACATCCAAATCATCAACAAATTCAAAATATTTGCAAAATCAAACCTTTTACACTTACACTGTTAGCAGCCTAGCCTAGCCTAAGACTACCTGAATTATTACTAGAGACCCCTAACTAATCTCCCTGACTCTGCCCTTGGTCTTCTACAGTTTACTTTCTAAACAGTGGCTAGAATAATATAAACAATTCTTTATATTTATTTAAGTTTTTTTGTTAATTGTGGGTTTTTTATTGAGGTTATGCAATACTACTATATTCAAAATCCTCTAATGGCTTATCTCATGTAAGCCAAATTCCTTTTAACGATCTATAAGTTTCCATACACATGGCCTACATTACCTCACAGGTCGCAATCTCCTATTATTCTCCCTTTTGCTCTCTCATTTGCAGCCAAACCAACCAAGGACCTCATCCTTGGTCCTTACTCAAATGTCATCTCTCAGTGAGGCCTTCCCTGACCACCAAATTTTAAATGGCTGCCTCTGAACTCCCACACTGTCTTCTTATCTCCCTTCCCTACTTAATTTTCTCCATAGTACTAACCACAATCTAACATACTATATATTTTATTTACTTTTTATTGTCCTTCCCTACTAAAATAAAAGCTCCATGAAAGTAGAAAGTTCAGTACATTTTTCTAGCACTTAGAACAGTGTTAGGCACAAAGCAGGTGTTCAAATAAGAGTCACTGAATAAATAAGTGAGGCCCAAAGAAACCAGGTGTTTTGCCAAAATGTAACAAGAACATGGCAAGATTCCAAGTCTCTGTAGTTTAGGAGTCATTTTTTCCAAGAATGGTGATGGACTCAAACTGAACCAATCTCACTTTTTATTCAGTGGTAACCAGGAGCACACAGGCATGAAATGGCAATTTCTGATCAGGTGAATAAAATATTTAGAATAACTTGATGGTTAGGGGGGATCAGATTCCAGCTAAAACTCATTATTACAAAATTAAAATTCAACCAATTGCCTATAAAAAGCAATTTTTGTACTAACTGCCTTAAGTGTTCTATTAAAAAGTTTTTAAAAAGGAAGTTACATGCGATAAAACTTTAAAGAGTTTAAACTTTAAGAAAATGAACTTGGTAATACGATAAAATAGAGTCCTACAGAAGAGCACAAAGCAGTTCCTACATTATTGTATCAAGAAGGTAGTTGATCATATTTTTGAACAACAACCAAGGTAGAGCAAATATCTGTAAATGAAAAAGGAACTTATGTTAAAAATGGAAAGAAGCTGTTGTTTCTGGGAAAAACATAAAAGTATTTTTAAAAGTTGAGTAGAGAGAGGGTAAATGACAAAACTTTCTAGAGTCAAATAAGGGAATAACAATTAGCATATCACCAGTATGTACTCTTACCAAGAGATAAAGTCATTTTCAGAGCTTTTGGAAAGTCATTCATTTATAGTAGAAATTAGATTAGAAATTGAAAACTAATGGATTCAACTGTTTTATTAATTGACAGAGCACATTACAGAATAAGTAGTTATCTAAATTGGATTTAAATCTGTTTCAAAGTAAAACTGAAGAAGTTCTCATTTTCAAGTAAAAAAACTTTTTGAGTCTTACTTTCAGAGCCCATCCATCCTTATGGCAACTAAAATCACAAAAGGCATTTTTGCTATCTTTAAATATCAAGAAATTGGTATAGTAAAGTGACCTTACAATTGTGCCGGAGGAGAAAATGCAAGATGTACTAAGTAGCTGTCAGTCTGCAGGCTGAAATAATAAGGCTTCTATATAACAATTAAAGCAGTGCTCCTATTTATATGATAAAATCTATAGCTTTCATGTTAATTCTTTATTTGTAAATAATTTCTGAGGCATTTAAATAATACATTTTTTTATTGAAAGAAAATAATAGCATCAAACTTTTCAGTAGATCTATATTCAATATAGATGAAGTGAATGCCAAATTTTAAAAAATATACGTATATATGTGGAGATACATATATGATAAAAACAAGTGCATTATTGGCCCCCATATTTTTTAATGCTACCTTTACCCCAAAGGACTGAATTAATGGCTAAGTAGATATTATGTAGTAGATGTACAAATATGTAACTTTAAAACTTTGTTTTAAGGTCTGCCACAAGAGGCTTTGCCAATTATTTTACACCTTAGAACTCACAATTATTACGATAATATTAATGATATTTCTGAAATAAGCAGAGACTGTAATAATGGCTAATGGGCTCAACCATAGCTAAATTAAAAAGCTAGAAATAGGCAGCTAAAGGGAATCTGTAGAGAATTCTAGGAAATCCCTAGAGCTCTTAACAAAACAAAGCAAACACTAAATAACAGTTTTAAAGAAAAGAATATACAAATAGACACCACAAAATAGACATCAATAAATCCGGAGAACATAAAACCAGGCAACCAAAATGAATTTTTTAAATAAAAAATCTGAGAATTGGTATTGTTGAAAAACTGTTAAGTTAGTATTGGGTAATATATTTTAAATGACAGTAAAAATAACTGTATTTTGGAACATAACTGTAGAGACCTGTTGTTCCAAGGACATGAAAATAACCATGGTTTCCTAACAGCCAGAGCTTTTGTATTCCTTGGACTGCATTCGTAGTAGAGGAAGATTAAAGAGCAGCAGCCAAAAGACTAAACTTCAACTTGGATGTTGAAGCACTGATTTAAGATAGGCTTTTCTTGGCCAAAAGTGACCCACAAGCTGAAGATCAAGAGCCAAAGCCCCCAGAGGGAAGCTGTGCCCAGTTTGGTGGGCCTTGAGACCATCTCTGGCTAAATCAGTATCAGCCCTATGGGAGGCCAGCCATGAAGGAAGAGAGTCTCCCCAAGATCTGATTTCTTGAGACCACAACCTAGCGCCAGTCCCACAGTCAAATTATTCACATTCCTTGGAAAAAGAGAACAGGCATCAGTTGTGTCCATCGAAGGGGGACACTGCCAGGTGAACCCTGGACATTTTTTGAAATCTCTGGGCTGCTTCTGCATCTGAAAAATAAGAAAAATAGCACAATGACAGACAACGAATGAGGAAAAAGACAACTATCTGGCCTAAAAACTTAAGGCTTATAAGAAATTAAGAAAGCAGACAGACAAAAAGACAAACAGCCGTATCATTATTCTGAAGGCAAGAACAGCAGAGAAAAACACAAATTATTTTAAGTAAGAAATGACCATTGTAACTAAAGTTATTTTTGGAGAGAGCAAACTGGAGAAAAAAAATCTTAAAATAATGTCAACCTGACACAAAGATAAGGTGGAATAAGAATCTAGTCCCATTTGAAGCTGAAAGAGCTGAATAATGAGAGCTAGTGTCATGAACTCGGCTGCTTAATTATCCTTTGTGTAAGAAAACATCTCAGAACTTTGAACTTAGGAAATTCCAACTTGTCTTGCACCAGGTCATGAGCTCCATAGAGCAGGAACCTATTTCAACAAGCAGCTTTAAGAAAAAACAAAAACAAAATACTTTAATATTTTTCATTTCTATTAATGATACATTTAGAAAATCCAACAAAGTAAAATGCACTGAATTAAAAATTAAACTTACTCAGAAAGATGTTCAGAAGTTGGGATACAAACAGAAACTGTAATTAGAAGAAAAATTTTATATTTAAAATAGCACATGAAATATGACGAAATGAGAATAATGATTTAGTAAAGAGCTCACACTGTGGCTGACTGAAAATACTGGAATAAATATCAAAAATCCAAAGCAACACAACTGTATATACATACCTTTCTCTATTACAATTTGGCAGGTATGAGTTTCATGTTGACTTAAGTGTGTAGCCATATTATCTAAGCCAGAAACATCAGTTAGGAAATCACAATTAAGGCACACTAGAGTAATGCCCCTATAAGAAAAAAAAAGCAGATAGTATTAAATGAAAGGTTTTTTATGAAAATCCACACACAAATTTAGTGATATTTTTCCATGATTTACTTTTTTGTGTCACAACTGTCACTCCCAATTTTTTTTATATAAACTTGAAATAACTGAAATGAGTCACTAGAGAATGGCATAGCCATATTCAAATTATGCTACCATTTATTTACAGAAATTCTTTTCACTTCGTAAATTTTTACCTCTTATATCAGTTGCTAAAAGCAGGGAGTCAAGAGACCTACATTCCAGTCTTGGCTCTACTAACAACTTGTGTCACTTTGACAAATCACAATCTACCTGTACCTCTACCTATCTGCAAAGTCAAAGTACATTATTCATTCACTCAATATATATTTACTAAGCCTGTCTTTTCATATACTATACTACTTTTATACTACATTGTGAACATAATGATGACAAAAAAAATAGTCTGTTCTAATGTAGCTTATAATCTAGTGCTTTATTTAGGTGAGGAAGAAATGGAAGAGAAATGTGAGGCTTTAAAAATAGATGATGTTGTAACTGTCAGCAATTGTGTAGTTAGTGTTAAAGGTTTTCCCATTTACTGTTGAGCTTAATTCTCAACCCAAGGTTGGTATTATTCTCATCTAACACTGAATTAAATTGGTTAATTCACTACTGAAGTCCCAAACACTGACGACCTCAGCCCAGCACTGCGAACTGGCCCACTTGTGGAGCCTAAACTACCTGTCCATTAACAAAACTTCACTGAATGCTGTAGTTCCTAAATGAAATATGTAATGATTATAAATTTTCAAAAAGGTTAGGAAACAAGACCCATAGTTATCAATACTTTTTGTTGAATTCAGAAATAGTTGGATCAAACCTTGTAGCATTTGCTATTTGAAGTATTTAAACATAATTGGCATATTACAGTATGTGACACTGACCTTTAGAGGCTAATTTAAAATGTGTTTAAACTTATACAGTTGAAAAGTATTTAAAAATAATATTAAGCCTGCAAAAATACAGAAAATTTTCGAAGAACTTAGAAAGCCATTACATGTTTGTTTTATTTATTAAACATTTGGGAGCTTGTAAGTCAAACATCTGAAATGCTGTTTGAAAGAAAATCAAATATATTAAATATATAAATGATATTGTTTAAAGGAACTTGAATTGTAAATGGGACTGTTTAAAAAAATTTATTCCTATAAATTTCAACTTAAATGAACTTTATCAAACATTAATTAAAGGCCCTTTTGAAAGTGATTATTAAAATATACTAGACTTCTAAATGGAATATTTCTTAGTTAAATTTAGAAGCTTAAGGAAAGTTAAGATTTAAATACTAATTATAGTCTTAAAACTAATTATAGCCTTCTCTGTTAAAAAATTGCCCTCACAGATATTAAAAGTAGTCGCAATGGTAAATAGTAGCTAAATGTCTCTTCCACTGGACATAGGTAATTGGACAGGAATGGAATGCATTAACTCAAGCCTTCACTACACCAGGATTTGTAATTGGGCTTTATAATCAAACTTCTCATCTGGGAAAATGTTGGGGCTTTGTAGGTTAACAACAGAGAAAGCTGGTCTGCACAGAGAAAGGAGAATGGAACTCAAGTACAGAGAAAATAATAAAGACGCGATCACCCTGGCTCAGTGGTCAGACTGGAGAGGAGCCATGTCAGTAACTGCTTTGTTCCCCTTAGTTGTTCTGGCTGCTCTCCTCCTCTTGGGGGTCCATCAGATTCTTTGGGATCCTACCAAATTATTTCTGCTTATGTGAAAAAAATAGATCCTCTAATGTGATCACTGTTATGTCAATTTGTTAACAAACCATAAATACACTCTTGAAGTTCATCACATACTTTAAAATTTTAAGGGTTTTACCAAAATGCAAACACAAACAACATATCTTTAGAGGGACTTCTCCCCTGAAGCTCTACTCTAACAGACTGCTGTGTATTTATACCTAGATATCACATTTGCACATCAAAACTAACTTCCATAAAACCAAAATAATATATGTCCTCCCCAGATCAACTCATGATTGTCTTAATGTGATTCCTCAATAAAGCTCAAACTATAGTTATCTTTTTCTCTTCTTCCTTAAAACAGTTTATAATATTAACAATTTTTTGAGTCCTTTTTCTGTGCCCAGCTAAAAATTTTAGACACATCATCTTATCTAAATCTTACAAAAACCCCAAAAGGTAGGTGCTGTCTATAATTTATCACCTTTTTATAGAGGACAGGGTTAGCTTAGTAATCTGCCAAGTACACATAGATAGTAAAGGTCAGGACTAGGTTTAGGACTAGGTTTAAAATTGAGCACTTTGATTCCAGAGCCCATATTCTTAAAGATGATGTAATACCACCTCACTGTTTTAACTCAGTTCCTTACTAAATTGTTCAAACTACCACAGCAGTTCTAATCTAGAGGATTCATGCCTCTATTACCTATCTATTGTTGAAGGTGAGAAGAAGAGTATCTTTGAATCAATCTTCCTTCAGTATCACTTGATTCTATATAACACATCAAAGGTTCTCCAATGCCCTCCAAATAAGTCCAGACTCCTTTGCCCTGTTTTCAATTCTTTCACCATCTGGCTCTAAGCTTAAAACTGTTGCCCCAGACTTCAAAGTTACTACCATTATATGAACTTGATGCTCCATCCATTCACTAGTAGCTATTCCCTCTATATGCCTTCTACTTTTTCACTTCTGCACTTTTATTCATGCCATTTTTCCAACTATGTGCCTCTTCTATCAGTATGAACAATACTCATCCTTTAAAACCATGTTATGGCTAATACGTATGAAATCATTCCAAGTAAAGTAACCTCTCTCCCCCTTTGAAATAAATAACATTCATTGCACTTATTAAAATCCTCCTTGCTTTACCATAGTTATTTACATTCACCCCTTATCATCCACCCATTAAACTATACATTTCCTAAAAGTTGGCTCCAAGAATTCTTCATCACTGTCTTCTTTATAGGACCTGCTACATTATGTACATGATAGATGCATAACAGCAGCTAAAGAATGACTAATCCATTCTAAATAAGAGTAATTATAAAAACCAATATTCTATACAATTATAAGTATGCATGTTTCATTGACAGAAATTGACAAATTTTCAATTTCAGACATTCAAATTGAGATAAAAACATTCCAGATCTTTAAATGATACAGATTATTTAATAATCACACAATTGAGATTGACAACAGTTAGGTAAAAATCAAACTAAAATCTCATCTTTTGAATTCTTATAAAGTTTCAGTAAAGGCAACATCTAATATAACTTAATCTATTTCCTTGAATTCAGTAAGAGTCTTTAAATTAGTACTAATATTTTAAAAACTGAATCAATTTTTCTCTTCCTGTGAGTTACCATCATAGGTGGTAAGACCATCATCATAGATGGGACCTATATTGCCCACTGAAGTCATTTTCAAGATAAACATTAACTTATTTAACAAATATTAACTGAGTGACTACTATGTGCCAGGTATTAGTTAATGCTTGGAATAGACAAAAATCCAAACCGCTCACATTGAAGAAAGGGAATACAGGAAATAAAGCATACAGTATATCAGATGATGAACAATGACCTGGACAAAAATGAAGCATAAAAAGGAGATAGTACTTTAGTGAAGCATGGGAGAGAGGATACAATTTTAAGTTGCATGGTCAAGGAAAGGTTCACTCATCATAATGGAGACCTGAAGTAGATAAGGAGCTAACCATACAGAAATATGGGGAACACACAAGTCATAGCAATAAGAATAAATGTCCTGAGACATAACATTATCCCCTTTTCCAACTCTTCCACTAACCCAAAGCATCAAAACAAGTATTGGCTTGCCCTTACCTTTCTATATTTTCTTGGTGCGGCAAAGACACTGATATTTCAAGTAGCAGTGGCACATGACCAAAATAAATAAGGAACAATGGAATCCAAAGAATTCAGAAGAATATTAAAAAATGGTGTTCAGTGGATTGTGAGTTAAATGTGCGGTATAACCAAAGTTAATTACCAATGTCTACAAATATTCATCAACAGCTCTTCTGCACAGTAAGCAAACTGTACTCTTTATTTGAAAAAGAAAAAATAATAATCATGGATACTACATACTAATTTCAATAATTCTAGTGGTTTAAGAAATTTACCTCAAAATTGAAAGAGTGTTAGTAACTTTACTGGGTATCTTTTAAATATTCAAATATTGTTGGAGAGTCTTATTTTTGTTCTTTAACAGTATAAATGCCTTAAGATTTTAACTTGATACCACTTGTCACTACTGAAACAAATTAAGCAAGAGAATATAGGCTAAGCCTACCTCTAGTCTAAGGATGTAATGAACAGAACTCTGAAATGTCAGTAGCAGTCATTTACATTTCCAAATTGGGCATCCCAACATCAGGTTAAAAAAAAGTATACCAAACCACAGTGAGGTACCACTTCACACCCACTAGGATAGCTATAATCCAAAAGAGGTTACAGCAAGCACTGACAAAGCTGTGGAGAAATTGGAACCCTCATACACTGCTGGTGCAAAAGTAAAATAGTGGAAGCACTTTATAAAAATAGTCTGGCAGTTCCTTAAAGGCTCAACATAGAGTTATACAACCCAGCAATTCCAGTCCTAGATACATACAAAAGAGAAATGAAAAAGACATGCCCAGACAAAAACATGTACACAAATGTTCATAGCAGCAATATTCATAATGCTTCAAAGTTAAAATCATCTAAATGGATAAATAAAAAATAATAAATTGGTATATCTATACAATGTAATATTATTTAGCAATAAAAAAATGAAGTACTGATATATGCTACAACATGGATGAATCATGAAAACATGCTAAATGGAAGAAACCAGTCATGAAGGGTCACATATTGTATTATTCCATTTATATGAAATGTCCAGAATAGGCAAATATATACAGAAAGTAGATTAGTGGTTGCTTAGGGACAGGGGGAGTTGGAAGGAAATGGGGATGATTACTAGCGGGTACAGTTTCTTTCTGGAGTGATGAAAATGTACTAAACTTAAATGCAGTGACAGCTGCACAACTTTATAACTATACTAAAAACTATTAATTGTACAATTTAAATGTGTGAATTGAACTGTATATGAACTATATGCTCAAGAAAAATGTTACATATAAAAAAATTTAAGTCATACAATTTTTCAAAAGAAAGAATTTTGGAGAGGATAAATTAAGTTACCTGAGATCTTCTGAATGCTTCTTAAAAATACAAAATCTTTTACTTGGACGGTTACTATGAAAGCTGGAGACAAAACAGATTTCATTAATTTTATTATATAATAAGTCATTAACTTGTAACATATATCAAATCTATAGTTTCTTGTTTGGAGTAAAAGATGATTATATAAATAATAAAATAATGTATGTCACCTCTATTTAATTCAACATTTTACCTTATAATCTATTTTACCTATTTATTTTCTAATGACATGTACTTCCCTAAGCATATTCGTATAAAATCAGTACCTCACCATTATATAAATACTTGAATTAAAAAAATAATAAAGCATGTCAAATTAATTTTTTCATTCATTAAGTTGAAAAAATTTTTTAATTTAATAATTTTTCCAATCATAACATGCTTGTGTCAGGTGAGGGTAGTAGAATCCAAATCATCTTTGATGTAAACAGTATTTAAGCTAAATATCACTGTTTGCATTTGCAAAATCAAACATTTAGACAGTTCTTTGCAATTACTAATGGAGGTTAAAGGAAAAAAAATTAAAGTAAGAGCTCTGAGCTTAAGAAGTACTTCCCCTAAGCACAAAACAGAAAACTACTAACCAAATTTTATAGCTAATGAACAGCTTTTATATACCTTTTTAAATCTGGTGAAGAAAGCTTCCCTGTACTAGAAAGCTAGGTGCACTATCACTAAAAATGGAGTCATGGTGCTCGCTTCGGCAGCACATACACCAAAATTGGAACGATACAGAGAAGATTAGCATGGCCCCTGCGCAAGGATGACACGCAAATTCGTGAAGCGTTCCATATTTTTAGCCCCGTACACAAAAGTAAACTCAAGGTGGATCAAAGACCTGAATGTAAGTCATGAAACCATAAAACTCTTAGAAAAAAACATAGGCAAAAATCTCTTGGACATAAACATGAGCAACCTCTTCATGAACATATCTGCCCAGGCAAGGGAAACAAAAGCAAAAATGAACAACTGGGACTATATCAAGCTGCAAAGCTTCTGTACAGCAAAGGACACCATCAGTAGAACAAAAAGACATCCTACAGTATGGGAGAATATATTCATAAAAAACGTATCTGATAAAGGGTTGACATCCAAAATATATAAAGAACTCATGCACCTTAACAAACAGAAAGCAAATAATCCAATTAAGAAGTGGGCAGAGGACATGAATAGACACTTCTCCAAAGAAGAAATTCAGATGGCCAACAGGCACATGAAAAGATGCTCCACATCGCTAATCATCAGAGAAATGCAGATTAAAACCACAATGAGATATCACCTCACACCAGTGAGGATGGCCAACATCCAAAACACAAACAACAACAAATGTTGGCGAGGATGTGGAGAAAAGGGAACCCTCCTACACTGCTGGTGGGACTGCAAATTAGTTCAACCATTGTGGAAAGCAGTATGGAGGTTCCTCAAAAAACTCAAAATAGAAATACCATTTGACCCAGGAATTCCACTCCTAGGAATTTACCCTAAGAATGCAGCAGCCCAATTTGAAAAGGACAGATGCACCCCTATGTTTATCGCAGCACTATTTCCAATAGCCAAGAAATGGAAGCAACCTAAGTGTCCATCAGTAGATGAATGGATAAAGAAGAGGTGGTACATATACACAATGGAATATTATTCAGCCATAAGAAGAAAACAAATCCTACCATTTGCAACAACATGGATGGAGCTAGAGGGTATTATGCTCAGTGAAATAAGCCAAGCCGAAAAGACAAGTATCAAATGATTTCACTCATATGTGGAGTATAAGAACAAAGAAAAAATACTGAAGGAACAAAACAGCAGCAGACTCACAGAACCCAAGAACGGACTCATAGTTACCAAAGGGAAAGGGACTGGGGAAAATGGGTGGGAAGGGAGGGATAAGAGGGGAAAAGGGGCAATACAATTAGCAGATATAATGTTGGGGGGGCACGGGGAGGGCAGTACAACTCAGAGAAGACAAGTAGTGATTCTATAGCATCTCACTACGCTGATGGACAGTGACTGTAATGGGGTTGGTGGGGGGGACCTGATGAAGGGGTAGTTTAATAACCATAATATTGCACATGTAATTGTAGATTAATGATAATAAAATAAATTATATTTAAAAAAATGGAGTCATGAGCTAATAATATCAGCATCCAATGGAAGCTTATGTAGGAATGCAAAGTCTTGTGCTCCCTACAAACCTACTGAAATTATCTCTGGCAGCTGGGCCTAGAAATACATTTAAAAAAAACTTCTTCAGGGAGTTTTACACAAGCTAATGTTTGAGAAGCAGTAAGCCTAGCTTGCACTGATAGACCCCACGCAGCCAACACACCAGATCAATGTTCACTTTCAGATACAGGGTAACCATCACGAGTACAGCATAAACGTATGGGAAAAGAAATACTCTGACTAGCTATAATTCCTGGAAAATATCCTCAGAATATTTCTAATAGTCATTTCTTCAATCTGGGAATAATTACTCTTAAGGAATTTACAAATTCAAGATAACATAACAAAAATAATTTTTTTTAAGAAGAGAACATCAGGGGATTAGTAAACCCTGAAATTACATGCAAAAATTTGTACACATAACTGTTTTTCCCCAGAGGAATAAGTCCAAGTTTTACCTGATTCCCAAAGAATGTAAACCAAAATGAGTTTTTTTTTAAATGTGATTTAAAACTAACTTTAAAAAAGTTTTTTCTTCTTTCTCCTCAGACTTTTTAATTTTTGGTTTCTTTATTTATTTGGTAAAAGGAGGAAAAAACTACATTTCAGCATCTTTTTGATGGCTTACATTCCTGTCTACAACATGTAACTTATTAAAATGTTGGTAATTTAAAAATTTTTAGTTGTCTGAATCCAGTTTCAGAGTTCCCTATCTATAAAAGGAAAGACTTATATTGCCTCTTCATTTGTATTTAATATACAAATTCTATACTTATAGTTTTGGGTATTATACTAATGGAAAAGTAGATCTGTAGAGCTCACAAACAAAAAGGAAAAAAAAACTACCCTTCTTTCTATGAGATTTTTATATAAATTTAATAACAACATAGAAATAAACCTAAGACAAGAGAAAAAAGGTTGAGATTTTATTACAGTATAATAAAAACACAATGTTAAAATCTAGGTTTAAAAAATTTACCACCTTGTTCTATGACTATACATAATTAGCAAAACTTATTAAGCTGGAATCTAAAAACAGGTGAATTTTACTGTGTATAAATTATACCTCAGTAAGACTTGAGGGAAAAAATCCCTTTGACTGTTTGACTGTATTTTTAATGACCTTGACTCAGTATAAGGAACAACTTTACTTCCAAGAAAACACAAAAGGAATGATTTCCTAAACATCCAACAAAACATTGATGGTATGCCCACTATTGAAGACACTGGACTAGAGACTGATGATACAAAAAGAAAAAAGGCAAGTTGTCTGCCCTAGAGTTCACAGTTTGGAGATGGAGAGGAGGGCAGCAGGAAGTCAAACAGCTGCTGGTGCAGAATAAATGCCTAATAAATATTTGTTACACAAGGGAATACATATTCATAAATAATTACGACAAGATAAACATCAATAGTGACACATAGAAAGTTTATGGTTGCATGAAGGAAAAGCTGCAAGAGAATGGAATAGAAGCCAGCTAACAATTAGAAGTTAATTTCAGTTAAGAAAGTCCCTACTCTCTTGCTCCAGGCAAAGCAAAGAGCAAGATATAGAGAGATTTTCAAGAAAATAAGAGTTAAAGTAATTGATAAAGTAGTTCTTTGTCCTATCAATATTAGGGAGACAAAGGATTTTAGGCCAAAAAATGACCTGACCAGATAAGCCTACTCTATCAACAGAAGAAAGGAAAAATTAGAAAAGGGGGTTAGGGAGACTAGACAGGATGCCAGTATGATACTATCACAATAATCCAACTGTTGTTCTAACAACTATTATTTAGTGCCAATAAATCTGTATGAAATATACAATGAACTCAAGCATATCTTAGAAAAATCAATTCAGTAGTCTACCTTATTCACTGTATAGGAACAAATTGTAATACCAGTTTTCTTTTTCCTTGGAAAATTTTTAAACTTCAAAGCCAACATGAAATGTCATTTATTGAACACCTTCCCTTATTTTTTGTTTAAAAAAATTCATCCTTACCTACCCTGTGCTCTCATAGCCATTTGTTTATCACGTTAAGCTAGGTAAATATACTACTTCTAATAAATGGGGAAAATTAAAGGCAAAGACTTTATTTATAGTATCTAATAATCACAACTTAGAAATAACAATAGCTCACAAGGAGCCACATATTGAATGACCTTTATATCAAACATTCAAAATAGGCAAATCCATTGAGATAATAAATTAGTGGTTGCCAGGAGAGTGAGAAATTGGGAGGCATGAGGTTTCTTTTTGGGGTGATAGAAATATTCTAGAGTTAGTGGTGATGATTCCACAACCTTGTGAATACTAAAAACCACTGAATTGTTCACATTAAAAGGGCAAATTTTATGTATGGTATGTGAATTATATTTCAATTTTTAAAAAGTAGATCTGTGTGTTCTTACATATTCTATGCCTAAAAAGCATCTTTACCTTTTAGATAAAATAATTTAAAAATCACAGGACAGTACATGACAGTTGCATGTTAAAAATTACAATATAGACCTAAGTATTTTTGCTGAAACTTTCTTTCCCAAGTTGACAAAAATGGTTTAAAAAATAGAAAATGTCTGTGTCATATTTCTTCATTCAAAATCTTGTGAAAAACTACAAATCTGGGTTGAAATGTCTTTTAAAATATTGAAATAAAAAATGGTATTTTTGTTGCTTTCTCAAAAAAAAAAAAAAGAAATAACAATAGCTATAATTACTTGGATATCTCCTCAGTTCAAATCATTTTATTAAGCACTTAAGTACATTTTCTCTAATAATCACAATACCTTTCTTTTTAAGAAAAGGAAACTGGAAGTCAGGTTAAGTAACTTGACCAAAGTCACAAAGGTAATACATAAATGGTGAAGACTGGATTCAAACCCAGATTTGTCTGATTCTTCACCATCAGCTTGCTGTACTTCTTAAGCAAACAGTAAACTCTTCAAGAAAAAGAAAGAGTAAACACTTATGTCTGTTAACTTAATTCTATTACATGTGGAGAAAAAGCCTTCTTAAACATCATGTTGAGGAATAACAACATTATACAGCAATTTGTTTGCATTTTTTAGGTGACTTCTATTGCTGCCTAAAAGTTACAAGCAAATAAGATGCAGTAATTTAAGCAACCAAACACAAATAATGCTACTTTAAAAAAAACACTTTAAAATTATGTGTTTAATGGTGCTCTTCTTTAGAAGTCTTATTCCAAAAATGCTTCCATGTGCCAAGATTTTTTAATATCCTCTTTTGAGATTTTATTTAGAGTCTTGTATAATTATAGCAAAAATGACTATTACTTGCTGTTTGTAATGTGCTAAGTGACATGGTGAATACAAAGAGCCCTTCTTCTCAAGGAAATAATATAGACACAAATATAACAAAAGGCAGAATAGGTGAATGGTACACAAGTCAAAGTGATGAAGATCCCTATGAGTTGTTGCTGTGATCAAATACTTCAAAACAAGGTAAACTGAAGAGGAAGGACAGAGGTATTCCAGGGACTAACAGAGAATAAGGAAAAGCCACTGTCAAAAATTAGTGGGAAAGAGTATGGGGAGGGAGTCTTTATAGAATGGACAGGGGCAGGTGAGACGAGAGGGAAAAAGATCAATCTAGAGTACAAAGGTAGAATAGGATAGGGATTAGAGGCTCTCATTCTCTGGAGAAAATGAAGCTTCTGTACATACAGAACTCAAGCCCACAACAAGCATCAACACTAGACAGAGCTAGGAGTGGGCATTCAATGGGGGATACCTAAGGCAATGAGTGAAGCAAGGGCACTGGTGAAGGAGAGAAGGACAAGGGATCTACCAAACCCTACAAGTGGCAATGGCAGCTTTCAGTTCCACGTGAGGCTAACAATGAGTAAGAGCTCAGTGTGTGAGAAGACAAGAAGTGCAGAGCTGGGGCTCACTGGGAATTGGAGAAAGGGTACGAAGGGAATCAAGTTAATTGGCAATGTTTTAGAATAGAATGGATTTGGATGTTTTACAGGACAGGTGGAAGGCCTATGATAAGGGTGGAATAGCTCTAGGTTTAAGAGAACACAGAATATTTTCCAATTTGATCCCCTACAAATTAAGGGCAAATTAAAGCCTCATTTGGGCAGCCATGCATTAGTCACAAAAATAAGAGGCATTCCACATAAAAGTATGCTGGAGGAAAGGATGCCTAGGGTCTGGTTTAGAGGAAATGGAATAAAGATACAGACCACTGCAGTAACTGGGAGGCAGAGTGGCAGAATGCAGAAGAGTCTTGGGAAGCCTTGATGCACAGTGGCAGATCAAGAAAACTTCATGAGCTTAAGAGCTTGGGGCAGTGAATTACTTCCAGCTGGTGTCCCACATTCACACAAATCATGTCCTGAAGGAGTATCTGGGGGTAGCTGTGTTAATTCTGGACAGATAATGTTTGGTTTGTTTGGTTTTTTAGATAAGAATGAATCAAAGGTAAAAATATCTGTAAATAATTAATAATATAGAGTTGAATCTCAGGAAAACTAAGGATTGAAACCAGAGATTTAAGGTGGAAAGTTAGAAGTGACAGCAGTGAGTTACCAAGAAAGGAAAGGTAAAGAAGCAAGAAAAGCTGAGGGAAAAAAGGCAATGAAATAGAGATGTAGCCAAAAAGGAAGAAAAATACGCTAAGTTTAACAAAAGCTGAGGAGAATAGTTTCAAAAGTGAGTGACAACAACGTCAAATACTCTGAAGAAGTTGTGGAGTATTAAGAGTGGAAAAAAAGTGAATAAATGTGGTGGTAAGTACATGACATAATTTTTAGAGGTGCACTGTTAGTTTGGTAGGTGGGGATGACACCCAAATTAAAAGGTTAAAAAACTGAACCACAAATAAGCTAGTAACAAACATTTTTTACAGCTGCTCATGGTAAGAGGAAGACAAGAAATAAGGAAAGTAGAAAGTAGGGACAAATCTCTCATCTTAGAAAAAAAATACCTGAAAATGTTTAAGCAGAGGAAGCATGGAAGAGAGAGGAGATCAGGTTGCAAGTTAACTCGATAATGTTGTGGAAGAACTAGAGGAGATAAAGGACAGTGTTAATTTTGGACAAATGGAACATGTTTGATTTCTGAGATCAATGTCTGGATTAAAGTAACAGGAAAAAAACCTGACATTGGAAAGATTAAGAGAAAGGATGACTCCCAACTAAGTTATTTGTAGGCCAGGTTTAACAACTGAGAAACTAAAAATCTTTAGAGTACTGAAAAAGGTTTAAATAAACATTGTAGGTAAAAATATAAAAGTATTTAAAAATAAAACAACAGGACCCAACTGAAGTTAAAGATCATGAAGTCAGAGTTGACTGTATCAAGCACCATAATCTAGAACTGAGTGTCAAATTCAGAAGAAGAAAACATCCAAGACTCTCCTTGGCCGTTAATGCCAGGTAAGCATGACTAAAGGTGTAAAGGATTCTAGGACAAAAAACAAACCAGCAATCAAGCCAAGTGACCCTGAGGGTGAGGTTAACTATTAAGTTAGATGGCTGCTGCTGGAGAGGAAGAAGGAGTCAAAGCCCTGAAAGTCACAGAGTAATAGGAATTCAAAGGAAATGAACAATGTATTTGATGAGATTAAATTGGTACTGAGGTAAGAAAGGGGATGTCATAACTTAAAAGCTAATGTTGAGGTGCTGACACTAAAGAAGTCCAAGTACCATGAGGTCAGGCTGATCATCAAGAAGGGAAAAATGTGTGAGAAAGACACTGAAGCCATCAAGAAAGATGGGAGAATCCTTGAAAGGAGTAGCTGATAATGACCAGAAAGTACATAAAGGTCATGTTATGATCTGTAAGAAAGTCACTTTTATTAGCTATAGATTAATTCTAACTTAAAAAAAAAATGGAACCACACTTTGAGTATCAATCTAATTGATTTATATCTAAACAATTTTTGGCTCTTTTTAAAAAATAAAAGTCCATCCTGAAAGACACTCCTATGAAATACAAATGAAAGTAATACAGGCTATGAAGGGTTTCTCAGCATGAAGTAAATACTAGGTATTCAAATAATCTGAGTTGAATGGATTAATGACAAAGAATTTCAACAGTGGCATAGTGCCTTCAATAGTCTCTCGTTTCACTGAATAAATGTAAGGATAGATGGCTTGATGAATAAATGGACAGATAGACAGATAGATTACAGAGAGAGATAGAAACAGAGAGAAACAGACCCAATAAAATTCCTCACATCATTGGAAATCCTGGAGTCTGATCTCAAAGTGACTGCTTTGAAGAGAATAACACTCATGAGATTACATGTATTGGTTTGGTAAATGTATTTAAAACATTTCACTTTTTATCTTTAAAAGTAACCATTTTTGAAAGTTTGTTAGGAAAAAATTCCCATTGAAAAACTATTTCCCTAACAAGCCTATCCTAATTTCATTCATCCGTTTTTATAATTTTTGTCCCAGTAGTTTTATGAGTTACAATGCTGGAAAACAGTACCAGGCATTGTCCTAGAAGTTCCCTAATATTAGATGCTTTTAGCTCCTTGAAGAGAAAAATTGGCTTCTAGTAGGATCGCTATTATTTTCAAAAACAAACTTGCTGAACTATAATTTTAATTGATAATTCCAGATGTTTAACACATCTTACCTCATCATATGATTTACATAGGCTTTGCTACAGCTAGTGTTGTATCTGCAAAAACTACAGTGAACATATGTAGGAAAATGGTTTGCAAAATCTTTTATTTCCGAACAACATTCAATGCACTTGTGAACTCCCCGACGATACCTATGGAGACATAAAGAAAATGATAAAAATGTACTTTAAAACAAAAATAATAAGGGAGCACCTTTTAATGTTCTGTTAAAGCCAAAGTGTTTAAATTAACGTCTTTAAACAGACACTGATAATTTGACAAATCTGCTGTGGAACAACAGCTAGAGTAAGTATAAATATTCTAATATAACTTAACATTTCTCACTGGAATAAAAGGGATTAAATTAAGCAATTCAAACATTACCAGATGTAAACACAACACATAACACCAGTATAATAGATTCATTTTATAGAAAAAAGCATAGTAATTCATGTTCTGTTCAACAGCTGTAAAATAACTTTTTATTATTTTCTTGGACTTTATGTCACAAGTGATAGCTTATAAATGTTCAAGAGAGTTGAGTAATAGGGTAAATTTATATTAAAGTTTTTATACTTAAGATTAAACTAGTAGTGTATATGAGGAATAAAGATTACCTTAAGTTCCTCAATGCTGTATTGACTTTACTTTTTCTATTGTTACTAGCCAATGTGCTTTGTTTCTTTTGCATATTAGAGATTTTTGATTTATATTTAGATTTGCTTCCATTAGGCTTACTTGAATTAGGTTTACTTGCATTGGATTTAATTATATTAGGTTTACTTGTGTTAGATTTTGTGGGATTTTTAGCAGTTATATTTTTAGTCCTTGGAGGTGAGAGCTGAAGAGTAGAAGTGCTTGCACTAATGGAAGGTGTAGTTGAAGATCCTGATTGAAGAGGTCCGACTGAAGCTCGAATAGTAACCTGCAAAAATGAAGATAATATTTGCTTTAGGAAATAAATCATTATATTAGTATTAAAATATCACTATATAACAAAAAGTTAAACATCAACTATTTGGAAAGGGCAAGTATAAACTATAAATTGACTAAGTTTTCCATTTATTCTATATGTTCATACCAATTAAAATTAAACTTGATATTTATTCACTCATAATACTACATTTTTGTATTGATATCAGTTATATGTTATTGATAACAGTTATTAATGGATAATTAGGAGTTAATGCAAATTATATGAATATTAAAAGAGCACATTCCACACTATTATTAGGCTCTGGTATGACTAAAAAAATTCACAAACATAAGGTGCAACTTCAAATCTCAAAGTCTGAAAAATAACTCCAGAAAGACCTGCTTTACCCTTCAACAACTATAGGAACAAACAGATCTACAGTAAATGTGACCTCCTTTTACTAGGGGCTCACTGGGAAGGATTTACATTTACAAAGGTTATAGGAGAGGATATATCAATTCATTATACTGTACTGAAAGTTTAATAATATTTAGAATTTCCTTAAATGGAACTAATATAAAGTTTATCACTCATTATTCAGAAATTACATTTGTTGGTTGACAATGAAAAACAATTGCCTACCAACATTCTTGCTAATCGTTTGAGTATACCCACACCACCATGTATTTGAAAAACAGCCTATGAGGAAGTCCTATGAAATAATGTGCTTTGATATCACACAAAAGTATTGAACTAGCAATCAAAAGACCTGAGGCTAAATTTCATGCTACTCCTTCCTAGGCATGTGACCTTGAGTAAGTAACTTCTCTTCTCTAAGCTTCTTTATCTATATAACAAGGGGCAAAATCTGCTTCGTCTCTGTCTCCAGATTGCTATACAGATTAAATAATAGAATGTATGAAAAGCATACTGAAAAGCTAATTCTAAGGTATTATAAAAACATTTAGTATCATTATTATTAATATTGCTATTATGATTAATAAGGGAAAATATGAGAGAGGACTGCACTGCTTACATTAGTGTTCTGCATGTCTAGTCCCAGCATGGAATGAATGGATTGCGGGGAAGGATGCTGGATAGCTTCTCTTGCTCTAGGTCTTCAGAGCATGGCTTTATATTGTTTTAGTTAATTCAAATAACAGACATACCCACATTCAAAGGTAAGTACCCAAAGCCAAATATAAATGTTTTGGGGATTATTTCACTTTGGATTATCCATGCCTCTGTTTCCCTCCACTGGAGCAAATATTCAAGAGCTGACTGTATATAAAGAAGTCAGAGAAAACAGAGGTATATAAGGCAAAAAGGGAAAAATAAATTACAATCATCAGTATGCAGTCAGACGTGTTTGTTTACTTAAAACATAATGCTATCCAGCAGCAGAACTTGCTTCTCTGAGAGCGGATTCAGTAGTAACATCTTCAATAAACATCTGAGAACCTATGGCATTCGAGACTATACCAGATGTCGAGAGCACAAAGATAAGTAAGACATAACTCCTAATCTCAAGCATCTTATAGTTTAGCAGATAAAACTGACATATACTGCCAACTGGAATAGGTCAAAACTAGCCTATATAATATTAACACAACTCACTGACCCAGGGAACAGTTAATCTAATTGAACTCTTACAGAGGAATACCCTCTAGCATAGCATACACCACTGATTACAAACAATGGTTAGATGTTTCTTCTCTAAACATATGAAAAAACCTGAAATTAAAGTCTAAAGAAAATCAAAATCATTTTGTAAAGTATTATATTTAGCAGATAAAACCAAGCAGGGGTTAATTTATATATTATCATACAAATACATTAAAATACAACTCATTTGAACTCACTTTTGTTCCAGGAGGCAATCCTTCTAGCTGTTTAGGTTTTATGAATGTTCGATGATGCTGAGTCTTGTGATCCATTTTCTCTTTGCATGTCAAAAATTGCAGCCTGCATTTTGTACAACGATGTATTCCTTTTTTCTGTTTAGAAAACAGAGAAGGGGAGGAAACATTGTTTCAATAATCACAAATCCTTTGTCTTGAAACTGCTGATTTAGTTTTAATGATGCCTAAATAATATTAAAACTAGTATTTTACATTTTGCATCATAAATAAAAGCAAAATATTATTTTTAAAAAACATTATTTGTACTAGTACTTGGGTTTCAAAACTGTCTATTACTCTGCAGAATTGAACATGAAAGTTTTATCAGTAAGTTCTAATGGAAGTTCTCTAAATAGTGGTGTAACACTTTAATTACAAAATTCAGACACATGATACTGTAAAAAGGAGCTATACCATGTTTTTATCCTAGAAAAAAGTAATTCCTTTTAACTTTTGCTATTTCTAGTTGGTTAACAATTTGATAAAATAAACTCAAATATCTAACCAGACATTTTCAAGAAGACTGTTATAGAAATGTGTGTATAAAGCAGTGCTTTATAAAACTTTCTGTAATGAAAATGTTCTAGAGATGCATTGTCCAATGTGGTAGCCACTAGCCACATGTGATTAATGAGTACCTGAAATGTGCCAAGTGCAACTGAGATGAATTTTTTATTTTAATTCATTTAAATTTAAATAGCCACATGTTGTTAGTGGCTACTATATTAGACAATGTGGTTATGAAGCCATAAATCTGAATGATTATTCCCAATCTACTTAACTGACTGAGACCCCCTGACTAAGTGCCTCATCAAACCTAATCCTGTTATTATTCTACAGATGGGAAACAGGACCCAAGAAAAATCTAAATCACTTCCCCACAGTTGGTGACACTGCCAGACTCCTGATCCAGTGTTCTTTCTACTATTTAATATCAACTACAGTCTTTACTATATGCTATCATTAATTTAAAAATGATACATGTATGTACATACATACATACATATATATATATATACATATATATATAAGCTTAAACAACATGTAGATACAAAAGAATGTTTTCTCAAAAGCTGAAATCTTCCAGATACATCACTATTTCCATTTAAAGACAACCAATCATTTATAAAATTCAAACAGTATATTGGAAAGTACCTACCATAGTTAGTGGCACGTAGAAGGCATTTCATAAATAAAAGTTCTTTACAAAGTTCAAAGCAATACACAAATATACTGTGTTTATATTACTATTCTAGTTGCATCTTAAGACTGTTTTAGAATGTGGTGCATTGGATTATATCCTAGATACAGGCAACTTAACCAAATTCCTTACATGCTTAAGGAAGTTGAGGAAAAGAGGACACTTGGCCAAGAAACAGACACAAGACAAAAGAAAAGAAAGAAGGTTCTCCAGAATCCAGTTTCCAGAAATCTTTTCTCTATCTATAATCACTTCCTAGGTTACCTCATCTAGTTTCATGGCTTTAAATGCCATCTGTCGAACTGCCTACTTCACATCAGTACTTCATGTCTAATATGTATCTCAAATCAACACAAACAAAATTGAATTCTGAATTTCCTCCCTACCTCCCTGCTCAGAAAAATCTGTTCTTTCCTCAGTCTTCCCCATATGACCAGTATATGAAAATTCAATTCTTGCACCTGCTTAGGATAAAACACTCGGTCATTCGCTCTCACATCCCATATCCAACCCATTAAACTGTCAGCTCTACCTTGAAAATCTTTCATAATCTTTCCACTTCTCATTACTTCCATGCACTGCCACTACACTGGTCTGAGCCACTCACCTAGACTACTTTAATCATCTCCTATCTTCTCCCTGTCATGTTCTTTCCTCCCTAGTGTCTATTCTCCCCACAGCTGCTGGTGATCTTAAAATACAGCAGATCTTCTACATGTTTAAAATGCTCTAGTGGCTTTCCAAAGTCCTGATTCTGGTTCACAAGGCTCTACATCAACTGCCCTGTATTTTATTTCTACAACCTTATCTCCTACTACTTTGCCTCTTTTACTCTGCTCTAGCCACAACTGGCCTCTTAGGTGTTGAGTGCCCTAGACACACACTCATTTCACTGGCTACATGATGTTACCTCTCTCAGATTTCTACATGACTTACTCTGTTAATTCCTTCACAGAGGCCCTTTTTTGACCAGTCTATATACAAAACAGCAACCAGTCCTCCACTCCCAACACCTCCCCAATCCCTGGCACTTCTATCCTCCACATTTTCTTTCCACAGTACTTACCACCAGCTAATATGCATGCAAAAACACACACAAACATATATTTATCTTTCTCCACTACAATCCAAATTTCTGAGGGACAAACTTTGTTTTGTTCATTACTATCCAAAACCTAAAACAGCCTAAGGCACTCAATAAATATTTATTAAATAAATTGATAGTGAGGCAGAAAGCAAGAGACTGACAGAGAAGGTGCATAAGAGCGGCAGATACAATTTAACTAAATCAAAATGTCCACCGGTCCATTCAATGAATATCTGTCCTGAAATAGAATACGTTAACCTACTCTTCCCTTAGTTGGATACAAGTCTTGCATCTCTCTTATATATGTATGCATTTCAATGTGCTAAGGGTGATAAATATACAGTATATATTTTAATAACATGATGTTTAACCAAAGAAATAGTATTCTATTCCAAGGGTAGAAAAATAATTGTGTTGAATTTTTTGATAAGCATACTACATTGTTTGGGAGACTTCAGGGATTTAAGGGTAATTCAGACTATATATAATTTCTGCCCTTAGACCTAATACCAATGTGAAATCTGGTTCAGAGCAGTAGAAGCTTAAGCTCTGAAGTCAAACTTTAACTCTGCTTTTTACTAGGTAATGTGACACTAGGCAAGTTACTTTCTCTAAAACTTTGTTTCTTCATTTAAGTTAGAAATAATAATAAACACAGGATGATGGTGAGGCTTCAACACAATAATGCAGGTAAAGTACCTGCTACTGCCATAAGGTTAGTGACTGCATATGTAAACTGCCTATTATTTTAAAGATCTAATGCACACATTAACACATCCGAATCACTTTGTTTCTTCAAAGTCAGCTCTAAAATCACGCAAGACTTCATAATATATCCGCTTAAGGGAAAGTTACAATTAAATTCTTCAAAGACAATAAAATGAGCCACAGTCAACAATTCTTACTAATATTGCACTACTAGTGCCATGTCAATTACAAGTTTATAATCCTGCTCAGATATGGTTTTTCAGTCTTTTGTAAATAATTATAGAACTGTAAATAACTTGAAAGATGCCTGATGATCCTTCTTATTAATAGATTTTCCCCTCTTTACTGTTGTCTCTCTACCTCCTAGGTACTCCACATAAACAAAAAAGAAAATTGGGCACCCATGGCAAGTTAAGACATAAAACTCAGAGTATAAAAACTGATTATTAATCACACAGCCCACACAGTGGGTCCATACATCTCTTTCGTAATTGTTATTCTTCCCACATCTACATCTCATTCTGGAGACTAGTAAAGCATATGGAAAAAATTACGTTCAAAGCCCCATAATGAAACAGAACTACTGTTTAATACTTCATTCTCCCTTTCAAAATTAAAGCCCAAAGATGAAATACAGAGTACCGAGAAGAGTGTTACCCAAACTCTGTTCCTCAAGAAATGTTAATAGGTATTGTACAAAAAAGGGTTCAATGGCCAAACAAGTTTAAGGAATAACACGTATCATATATCCCTTGCTTGGAGATTTACAATGTCCATTGGCATTTAAAAGTTCTGAGAAGTCCTGTTTTAAAAAACAAACAAAACTGTTCAATTTTGTAAATCTAGGCATTTACCAAATTTATTTACCAGTAACAATTTGGGGGGAAACACCTACTAACACCTGATGGAACATTGTTGGGGAAACCTAGAAAAAAAGATATTGTCAGAATTTCTCAAGGATGTATAAAACCCCAGTCACAACACAGGTGATTCTAAATTCATTTGGAAATTCTACTTTTATGATCTTTTTCCAATTAAAAACTACAAGTAGATTTCATGGTTATCTAATGACTGGAACTGAAAATAGAGTGTGCATCAATGCTGAGTAAGTTGGCACGCCAATTTAATCAGTAAGAAAATGTAATGAGCTGAATTAGTGATATGGCAAAATGTGATTACCTTCAGTAAATCCACCGACTTCTGATGTTGGCAAAGGCACTCTTGTTGCTCTTTTGAGCACTTAAGAATAGAATCAGTGTTACATAAAAGTTTTCAGTCCAAACAAAGCATGGTCTAACTGATTCAGGAAAGGAACCAGTAAGTATAACATCAGAATTCAAGAGAAGATTAAAGGCACCAATACTAGATTCCAAAAGTTACATAGCAGAACTGGCAGAAGTCATCCACAAAACAAGTTACAACCTAAATACAGTTCTTTGACAGAGTTCATATATTGATCAGTAAGTATTATTATGGTTTATCACTGGCAGCTATAAAAGACCACTCCTGGTCAATGATGACAAAATGTTTTCTCATAATAAGGGGGCTAGAAGTAGTAAAAAAGTTTGAAGAGAAAGAGGAAAACAAGATTATGAGTCCTCAAAATCTTCCTTTCTCAATTCAAGCTCTTTTCCCCTGATCCTAATAACTACCTTTAAAATCATTCCCTACACTCTCTTAGACCCTGAAATACCTGATCTTTTGAATATTCCACCTATATTCCCTTTTTCTGTCAATTATAGCTTTCCTATTTCTATCTTTCTTTCAGAATTTTCATTTATGAGCCACAACATCACCAGAAAAGAAGCAAGAAAAAGAAGTGGAAGTTTCACAGCTGATTTAGCACAAATTTCAAATTAATCATGTCATTTGGGGTAATGCTACTTTCCTTATAGAACAAATCTAACCAGTGTTCTAAGTAATAATCTATGTTTTTAATAAAACAACATGAACAAATAAGAATTGGTAAATCTCACCTGATGCTTCATATAATGATGCATATAGGGTGTTGCAATTTTAATAACTTTGAGGCAAAAGGGACATAGCAAGTTCTTAGTGTTTTCATGGGAGGTTCTAAAATGAGTTTCTACATCAGAAAATGATGATGATCTATAATTGCATACCTAAAAATAAAAAAGTTACATGTAACTTGAAAATTTATGATATGCAATTACAAAGGAATAATGATAGGTCATTTGTTTAGAAGAACACGTATGTACTACTAATTTGCCTCTGCCACCTACACAACCAAGAATCCCATTAATGCCAGCACCCAAAGATAACCTTAGAGACAGAAAACTTATCTTTCAAAATTTAGGGATAATTTCTAGAACTAGATAACTAGATTCCCTTTCTTCAGATCTTTTTATTTATCACCCCCTATCTCGACTTGAATTTTCAAACTCTGATACCTCTAGTCCTATAAAGTTTTTTCTTCTACGTAAAATATCATCCTCATTTTCCTCTTTTATATTATAAATTCCAGATTATGGTAGTGGCAACTTATTATCTTGCTTTCCCGTTTCTTCAAATTCTTGAAAAATACTAGTCCCAAAGCATTTGGTAGGGTCCTCTGTAACAGAAAGCCTATCTTATATCCCTTGTATGACTATATTATTAGCGATATGTGATATGACAAGTCTGTATGTTTGTCTTTCTGCCACAGGGCTTTTCTTTGTCCAGTACAGGGGTGAGCAAACAATGGCCTGTAGGCCAATTCTCTGCCAACCTTACATACAATGCATGAGTTATGCCAAGGGACTTTCCACTAATAAATTATTTACAAGGGGATTTTAATTTTAGTAACCAATTTTATCTAAATGTTAGAGAAATAAAAGGGTATATTTCATGAAATATGAAAATTACATGAAATCCAAAATTTCAGTGTTCATAAAAAGTTTTATTGTTAACATCCAGAGCCCATTCATTTACTTACTGTCTACAGCTGCCTTTGTGCTACAATGGCATGTTAATTAGTTGCAAAAGAGATCATATGACCCTCAAAGCTTGAATATTTACTACTTGGCCCTTTAACAGGAAAAAAATTTGCTGATCCCTGGTCCAATAGGTTTAAATCTTGTTACCAAAACAACAGAAAACAAACCAAACAAACACTACACAATAAAATATGTGTATACCTGGCAAATATATGGCATTTCACCGGGTTTATGATTGTCCTTCATATGTTGTAAAAGAATATGCTCTGTTTCAAATGATAATTCACATATTTTGCAAATGGCTAAAAGTGGGGGAGGGGGAAAGACATTATACCATTTTAAGATATACATATATATATATCTAATATATACACACAAACACAAACATCCAATCATTATGTTGTAAACCTGAAACTAATAAAAATGCTGTATGTCAATTATACCTCAATTTAAAAAACTATTCTGATGGGGCTAACAAAAAGATATATACACACATACATATAATTTCATTTTACACATCTATATCAGCAATGACAATGATAATAGTGGTACTGGAGGTGGTTAACAGTTATATAGTTAACTGTACCAAGCACAGTTTTAAGCTCTAAGTTCTAAATTAACTACTTAATTTCCACATTATAATAAATAACTTGCCTGAGATCACATAGCTATATTAAGAGGCACAACTGGAATCTGAACCCAAGCTGTCTAGCCTCCAAATTCTGTGATTCTAAACTACCATTGTAGTTACTTTTCTTATTCAAGTTTAAATGAAGGGCACAGATTTCATATTTGAAAACTATTATCTAAGGCTTTAAATACAGTCCCCTACATATAATGCACAGGTTATTACCTGAATGAATTATTTACAAGAGAGACTTTAATTTTAGTTACTTAAAAGTTTTTGTAACTTAAAACTTACCTTGTTCAATTTTGATCTCAAATTCCAACGTTTTTTTCTTATTTTCCTAATAGGCTTCTTAAGGTTTTCATAATGTTTATAATTGTCAAAACCAGTAATACCCAATACTTAAATGAAATTGTAACTTACTAGAAAACTCATGGGGTGTGTGTGTGCTTTCAATGTGACACTGCAGTTGAAATGGTGTGGGAAACTGACGATAGCAGTGCTGGCAGGTGGTGTGGTTTTCCCAACTCTCACTGCTCTGCTTCTCAAGTTCCAAATGGTGTTTCATGTGGTTCATAAACCTATAAACAATTGTCAACAGGTGCAAAAATTCAGATTTAAAACAAAAATCTCACAAAAAAGTATCTGAATATAAATCCTAAAAATACAGATGTATTAGTCAAAATAAAATCTCAAAAACCTAAGGTCTTCTAGAAAAGTATGTACTTTCATCACTTTAAGTGGCTAAACACACATATTTTCATCTTTGTTTTAAAATAATTCACTGGTGTAATTAATCTGAAATATCATTAATTTGCTCTCAATCATTTCAGATTAAAGTTTTTTTAAAGATAAAAAAGTTTCCTTAGGATTTTTAAATAAAATGCTGAAACGAAGGAAACCCTACCACCAAAAGCAGCTACAGGGTCATGAGAGAAATCTAAGGCCATGAAGATACACAATAGATTCCAAATGTTTAAAAGACAAATTACTGGTATTTTTACTTATGTCTTGGTTTCTAAAGGCATGTAATGGCAATTTTAATGCCTATAATTACAAGAACCTTTTGTTTTATTTAATGATACCGGTTTACTGTTAACACAGACTGTTCATTTTAACTTGCAGATATGCCTTTTCTAGGCAAGGTCCATTTTTCAGTTTTACATTTGCTATTTTAGCTTCCCTAAAAGGCTTCTTTATGAGCAAGAACTATGACCTTCAACAGTGGAGAATGCAATATAAATGAGAATACCTATTTAAAATAGGTTACTGAAGCTTTTTGCTGATTTTGAAAGTAAAGTTATTCAATCAAAATAACTTTTAGGCTGGGTTAACTATTAACAATTTATTCACTTAGAGTCCCTAAAGGCAACAATCCCCAAACTCCTAAAGGAAACAATCCCTAAACTAAGTGATAATGTCATTAATCTGGATAGCAATCATCATGAAAGTTATAACTTTTATCTCTTTTTCACATCTTTGAAATACTTATTCTTGTTAGGACAGCTTATGTATGGCATCCTTGAAATATCTTCTTGTCCTCCTTTGGTTTTAACACCAGCTTTATAAACACCTATTAAAAGTCCTAGTCTTGGCAAAATATTTACATAGGGAGAAAAGGTCATGAGTCATTAAGCTTTCAGCTCACAATTTTTTAAGTGATTAAAGTATATATATAAAAATAAAATAATCTCTTAACTAGCAAGCTTTCTCTCAATTATTATATGACCCCCCATCAGGAGCTAATACTACTTAAACCAACAGATGGAAATGTGAGGAACAGAGAAAGTAAATTTCCTGAAGGATGTTCATAAAATTAAAAAATCTAACTGGTTTTGGTGACACTCAATGTAGGAAAAAAAAATATCATATCACATATGTTTAGAGGGCAGAGAGTAAAAATCTATCACCTTCCTATCATTCTCTACAAATATCAATTCCCAGTTTTTACTGTTAAGGTAAGACATTATTTAACATATATAACTCCGTTGGCTATGAAATGTTTATCATTAAGGTTACATTTACTAAACAATCAGTATTTCAAAAATGCTCAATTCCTGGATGTTATCAAATGCTGTTTGCTTAAAATTTCTAAACATTCTAATACTCTAGAAATATATAACTAGTCTCTGTAACAACAGAAGTAATTTTATTTTCACATGTTTAATATTAAATGGGCTAATGTTAAAGGAAAAGCCAACAACTACTGCTGAAATAACTTCTAATATTATATACATAATATTTAAGCGTAAGGAACTAATCAATGAACCATATTTCTATACACTTTACTGTACTTACTAATATGATTTTTCTGGCATACCTTACTGTTAGAATGGTAAGAAAATAGAAGTAGGTGACAGAGTTCACTTGTAACACTGTTCAGTGTTATATCACAAAGTACAGTATCTCTTCCATTAAACTACTGGGACCATTAGCTACTGATGGCTATTAAAGTTTGATGAAAGGGGATAAATAAATGTGAAAACTCGTATGAAATAACATGTGAAATTTTGAAAACTATAAAGCATTACTATAAATAAAGCATTAATAATTGTTATAGGAGTATATTACTGGGTATTTCAGGGTTTTCTCTAAAATGCTTATTTTTGGATCCAAGAACTCACAGGAAAAAATAAATAAATGCTGGGTCCAGATGTAACCTACAGGTGCCTAAGCTAGTTACAAATAATAGTGATCAAGGGTAAACATAAAAAGATACATACATACAGAAGATATACACACACACACCCATCACCTAAGGGAACTACACTGATGCCTGCACTTTACTTTGAAATGAAAAAAGAAACACTATGAAGGAAAAATGAATAGGTAGATGATAGAGCAAGTATAGTAAAATGTTAATGGTAGAATCAAGGTGGTAAGTATACAAGTGTCCACTGTAAAATTTTTTAAACTTTGTTGAATGTGAAAATTTTTATAGTAAAATGGTTGAAAAACAATCTTACAAAATAGAAATGTCAAGCTATAGAAACAAGGAAAAATGTCAATGCATCTTGTTACTAAGTCATTTATAGGATAACAGCAAGGCCATCTAACTCAAAAGATTACAAAGTAGTAGTTCCTAATATTTAAAGCATGTATGCATAAAATCTTCAAAGTTTCACTGGAAATTAAATCTCTAATTTTAAAGGGGTTAATTTTTAAAATCAAAACACATTTTTTTTAGAACTGTACTTCTCTAAAGAAGACAGCTTTTCCTTCAAGGTGAATGTTCTAAAAGTTAAAAATCTAATTGAAAGATATCAGCATTAAGTAAGATTAGAATGCAGTAGTTCTTGTGATGTGAAGAAAACCAAAAGTAAAAGGCAGCTAAAAATGAAAATTATCTTATGAAAATTCCCAGATCACTGACAGTACAGGGAAAAGCAGTTAATTTTGCTTTATTTGAAATAAAGTTTGTCCTTTCTTTAATTATCTTAAAGAAATATAACTAAGTGGATCCAAGAGTTAACTGTAAAATACAGGAAAGAAGAAAAGTTTTCAACAAGAGAATCTGACTTTGTTTTTAGTAGAAAGTGTCAAAATTGCTTATCTAGAATGGCACAGATAAATTTAAGATAAAGATACATTTGTATCTGCAACATTCCAAATTTCAACGAGAAATGAAAATAAGTATTTACATACCTAATATTATTTTTAAGAATTTTCAAGCAACTGAAGCATTTAAAGGTTGTATGAGTCTTCTGTTCTTCCTGGACATCTCCTTCATGTTTTCCATAATAAAAGTCATTAACTAACATGATTAATTTTCCTTTCTCTGAATCAGTAGTCTTATTTTTATTTGCTGTACTTGAAAATTCTGTTTTAGCCTGTCCCAAAAAGTTATTTATCAAGTCTGGACAACAGTACTGGAAGAGAAAAAAATAGAAGACTTATTTATCCCTTAAAAAAATTAGATACCAAAAAACGATTCTGTGTTTATAACTAAGGCCAGACCATGTAAAACTATGCTTGGTAATATATCTGGAAAAATATTCAGCAAAAGTGTGTGATGTATATATATACTGTAAACAATTCAAACAATAAATATCTATTACCTTAATAAACAAAACAAAAATTAAAAAAGAAAAAAAACTTAATACTAGGACTTAGTTGATCTAATAATTTATTCCTTGCAATTTACCTTTTCAGATGTAAATATTTAATAATAATTTAGGTACTTAAATTAACTAAACTGAAAAGCATTCACTTCATATGCATGCCAATACAGAGTATAGAAAGGAAACATACTTTCATATGCCGTAATGGATATGTTTAATTATCAAGTGATATACTAAATTTCATAATATCTGGTTAGAACTGGACATTGAGTGTAACAGCTAACCTGCCATTCCCCAGACTCAAGGTGCTAGAAATGTATGGGGAAAAAAGAAAGAAGCATCAGTTACATTTTGAAAACTTTGTTACATCTTGAAATCTAGAATGCTTAAATATTTGAAGGGGAAATTTAGTTCCTCATGAATAAAATCAAGATGTCACATAAACAGGTTCAAATGTGGAATACTTTCATACACAAGCTTTTTTTTCCCCAACAAGATATAACTTATTTATTTATTGTACATAATCTTTAGTTGTAGAATTTCTTTAGGGCAGTTTTTCTCAGAGAGCAGTCCAAGGAAGCATCGTGTTAGAAAAACCAGAAATGACTGTCAAAATGCTAATTCCTAGGGGCCCACTTTGGATAATAAACCAAAGTGTCCAAAGGTAGGTTTCAGAAATCTGTGCTTTTTAACAAGCCATCCAGGTAATTCTTTTACAACATAAACCAGCTGACTTAAACTCTTCCCAAATGTGTCATTTAGTAAGTTAGTAGCAATATAATAAAGTCTGAAAATCTAAATACAATTATATTCCATTTCTAAGATAACATCTACTTCCTCTCCTGGCACACTGAAATGTTAGATCATTGGTGAAACTTTCTGTGTCACATGGGAAGCTAGGCCTTTGATCCAAGTATACCTGTAACATTTCCTTCAGTTGCACTTATTTTGTTCACTTGTCAATTTTGAAACCTATAAAGGAAAAACACATTGCCCCCCCCCCCAAAATCTAAAACAGATCCAAAATAGAGGGGAAAAAATACTGAATAAAATGGACCCACAAAAAAGTGACATAATTTGCCTTTACAAGGAGTAAGGTTTCACCCGTAAGCTAATTAGGATCAATATATTAGGTCTCTAGTACTATATGAATCTCTGTAGTCTATCACTCAGAATAAATACAGTTGAAGCTAAAAAAAAAGGAGTAAAATGAGAAAGGTTCTGCTATATATGTTTCTAGATTCTTCTTGAGAATCTTCTACAAATATTTAAGAGCTCAACCTTAAGGAAGTCAGACTGTTTCTAAGCATTTTCACAAGGCTAACTTGTAAAAAATGCTGGTCTTGGATAAATGGATAAATAGACAAAAGGATGGCTCAGAGTAAATCCAGCCACACTATTAGAAAACAACTCAAAATATATATCTTACTATAAATGATGTGTATCAGTAGTATTATTTTGATAGACAAAATGCCTCACTTTATCTGCAGTTTTATTATAGGGATGATCTCAAACAACGGGAAAAAATTATAATGCACGAAAATGATGTAATATAGAACAGTCTTCCTAATTAGAAATATAGTCTACTATAATGAAACATTAAATCTGGCTCTCAGATTCTGAGTCATATTTGAGACTTGATTCTTTTCTGAAACCTACAAAATAAACTAAGTAATCTACAGTACAATTCATTGCAAGGTTACATTTTTCAGAAATGTCTCATATGGTACATATGTAAAAGTTAAAGATACCCCAAATACTCATAAATTATGATGTGCATAGCAGATGACCAATTGCTTGCTGTTCTTCCTTTTTCTTTTTTACAGAAAAGATAGGATCAGATTTTAAAAACAAACATACAAATCTCTTGAACAATGACTCAGATCCCTATAAAGTAGTTGAATGATAAACCACTAACAACCAAAATAGACAAGAAGGTGCACTGAACTAGATTGGGGATTTAGTAATTGAGGAAAGCAAAGAATTATACAGAAAATACCCAGAAGACAAGAAAGCAACTTAAGAAATGAGAACGAGGCTTAGACTTAAAGTTTTATAGAAGGACAAAGAAAGTTATGGATGGCATGGCTGAGCTCTGATCCAAGACCAAGGTCATGTCACTGTAAAATTATCAATCTTCCAAAATAAAGAATCCTATGGACAGCCAGGCAAAATGATCAAATTGCTTATAAAGGGCAAAACAGTTCGGGTTTATTGCTGACTTCTCAATTCTGTAAAACAGGTGCCCCACCAACAACATCCTCCAAGTGGGATCCAATTTACTTCTATCCGGCCAAACTGTCTTTCAAGAATGGATGATAGTCAAACTGTTTTGAACATGAAAGAATTCAAAGAATGCGGTTCCGAGACCCTTCTCAAAGAAATTACTAGAAGATGAACTTCAGCCAAACGAGATAAACAAAGAAATCATCCATGACAAAAAGACTAGTGGGGAACATTGAATATATTTACTGTGAAAAAGGATTAAAACAAATGTGTACATAAGGTTAAAAAACTGAATTCAAATGTTACTGCCCTGACAATAGAAAATAATACAACCAACAAATAAAAACTAGGAGGGGTAAAAGGACAGTGAGTATGAGGCCAAGAAAATTCATAGACTGCCTCAGATATGCTAGCAACACATCAGAATATTATTTAGAGCTACTAAATAAAGTAGTATAGGTATGAGCATTTTTAATAGTACAAAAGTAAACACTCAGAAAGATAACACTGATTAAAATCAGGCAGTAGTGGCAAAGGTAAAGATAGGTGGGTTAAGAACAGGGAATTTAACACTACTGTAATCAGAAAATGACCAAAGGTATACAGGACTACTGGAATTATATTAACATTAAAATTATAAGAATAAACAGGAAAATGAAAATACAACTTCCCTAAAAACCCAAGCTACATACATACAAAGCAACCACAAAGTGAAACATAAAAAAAAGAGACAGAACCAAGACAAATAAATCTATCACATCAATGAATATAAACAAGTTTAACGCAATATTAAAACAAGAAATTTTCATAAAAGGGCCACAAAGGACAAAACAACCCTGCTAAAAGCAAGAGGCATACTTAAAGTGATTCAGAAGGGTTGAAAATAAAAGACAAAGTATAGTCAAATAGAAACCTCTTTGAAGTAGGATGTTTTGATAAAAATGAACTTTCATTCACACCTACAGTGATTTAAATAGTAGGAAAAATATTTGTAAGCAAGTCAGAATACTTCTTACAACTAAGAAAACAAAGGCTGTGAGACTAAAAGGCATTAAACATTAAGACAAAAAAGGACATTTTATAGAAATGCTAAAGGATACATTCACAATATAGTTTTAAGAATTAGATTAATCTATATCATATACAACAGCAACAATCTTAAAACAGAATTGTGATATATCAAAGAAAATACTGACAATGAAAGATGTGGATTGAGATGTGTTTCTCAATCCATGACAGATCAAGTAGACAAAAAATAAGAGAAGATAAAGGAATATAAATAATGTCATTAATAAGCTAGCTCTGGTTGATATCAAATTCCATACACTAAAAAAGAAATAGTATACCTATTTTCAAGTTTCCATGTAACATTAAATAATCCATACACTTTTCAAAAAGGAAAAAAATGTATTTGTAAGAACTTGGGACTTTCATCATTGAAGGTCTGGATGCAAATTACACCAATAAACTGGCTATAAAAACAATAAGAAAAATATCTATCTCAATATTCTAAGGATTAAATGAAATAATGTATTTAAAGTTTAATAGTCTGGCACATGTCTCAGATATCTGACATATTTTAGATAGTCTTCCTTGAACGAAAACACTATTCTGTGGTACAGTCATCTAACTTATCTATAACAGCAAAAAAATCATTTACAAATAATCTAAAAATCACATTTTTTTCAAAATGGAAATCATTATTATAATACTAAAACTTTAACTGATATGTGAAATGCATAAACTAGAATGTAAAGATTCTACATGGTTTTAAACTTCCCTGTCCTAGAACTGGTGACTATTCTGTCAGTTTTCTTATGATGTAAACACATATAAGCTATTTATATTATACTCAGCTTAGTTTAATTATGTCTTAGAGATCTTCCCATATCATTATCTATCACAGAGAGTCTGTCCTTTTAAAAAATACTGCATAGTGTTCCATTATGGAAATACTGTCAAGTTTTGGTTGTTTCTTTTAGAAGTAATCACAAACAATTCTATATCTTGGAAGTAAAACTCCATTTTGGAAAATGGTTGCCAGTTTCATCACTATGAAAGTACATATAATATAATATGCTACAACTTGTATATAAAATGGGAAAGAAATAAGAATAGTTGTATTTACTATATATGCAGAAAAAAACGGGGGGAGATACCAAAAAAAACGATTAAAAAGTATTTTCTTTAAGAATCAGACTGAGAACCAGGTAAGTAAGAGAGGCAGAGGTAGTAAGGTTTTTCACTTGTATGCCTTTGTTAACTTTAAAATTTTTAATCATATGACTGTATTGCCTACTGAAATAACTAAATAGAGTTAATTACAGAATTTAGCTCTTTCTTTTTTCTCTCCATCCAAAATGCAAAACATGAAATACATCAAGTACTTCATCAAAACATTACATAGATAAAAAGCCTGAAAGCACTTGTACAGGTTAATTCGTATATAAGAACAAGGCACAAAGTAGTTCTCAAGGACTACTCTCTGGGAGCTGACAGCTGGAAGTGATAGACCAGTAATAGTTTCATACATGAATACAGAGATTGTATTTGAAATTCGAAAGAAGTTCCCTTATTCTTTTCTACTTTTTTTTGGTAAAGTGTTGAATTTCAATAAAAATTTGTCAATCTCTGAACTAGTGAGCAAGAATCTTTTCTTAGTTATTAGTTCTTTGCCATTGCACCCTTCTCCTTCTTCTTCATATAATCTACACTGCCTTTTTTCTTGTCTCTTACCCACTTCCTGACATTTATTTTGGGCATGTAAGGAGAATACAGGCTATTTCTACATAGACATAACAGGATACTATAATACCAACTAAAATGTTTTAAGTAAAATGTTACCTAAGCCTCATATTTTATTTGTACTTTGAAAATTTCTTAAAACCTAATTTCAAGAATTTTCTGTTCCAATAAAAACGCTTAATTTATTAACATTACAAAACTATTCTGAACTGAGTTAAAACAATTTTTTTCATGAAATGCTCCACGATTTGGAGTTTGTGTCTGAGTAATGAAAGTTAAATATAAGTCAGATTTTCACATGTAATGAGACACGCACATGTTAGCCTAGACACAAAAATAAGATATCTGAAGGAGCTGTTAAGTTATATGAAATATTAAACAAGTAATAAAATGCCTGTTTTTAAAGAAGTTTGAAGTATGGCATACATCTAGTAAATAAAATATTCTGATTAATACATGTGAGAATACAATAAGCTATGATGTATATGAATTTAATCATTATGAATATAAATTCTTACCTAAATTATTTGGAAATATGAATATAAAAGATTTCTCATCTATATACTTGGACAAACCATTATTTACTGTAAATCAATCAATATTTTTAGAGATTTGCAAACCTTTTTAAAATTAAATTTTGAAAAAGTTTTACCTTCATGTGATTTTTCAAAGGATCCAAAAGATTAAAATGAATATTGCACTTTGGACAAGCTCTTGGAAAAGGAGTTCCATTTTTAGATTGATTTGATGAGGTATTTGTACCTAAAATAAATTCAAAACATGTATGATTCAAAATTCATCACTTTTTACCACTGATCAATTAGTGGTTAAAATTTTTTAATCACTAATAGTTTGTAAACTTACTACAATTTCTGTAATTTATGTATAACTCCTATATTTCTTTTTATGGTCCACATTTCATATTTACCTTTTGATGGCACAGCCTGGGGAGATGTCACTGAAAGAGTTTTAACTGAAGGAAAGACAGCTGAGGAGTTTGTCCCAGAAACACCGTCACTGGGCTTAGGCTTTTTTGGATTAGCACTGTTTACATCAGAAGTAGAAGGACGTTTTGATAAAAATGAACTTTCATTCACACCTACAAGGATTTAAATAGTAGGAACATATTTGTAAGCAAGTCAGAATACTTACAACTAAGCAAAAATATGGTGGAGCTGAATTAAAGGTAATATAATTACCTTATCATAGAAATGACAATAAGTAATAAAAATTGATGTCATTAAAAGTCAGGGAATGTAAAAAAATTACAAACATCTGTTATGGACTATATATATTCAAGTAATTCATAAAATAATCTTTCTGTGCAAGAAAATACTAAATAGGGTTTCAAATAAAGGAATAGATAGATAGCAATCATGAAAGAAGCCAGATCAAAATATTCCAAGCAATAATAAAAGAAAAAAGCGCAGAGAATAGTCCAAACTAAGTTGCTAGAAACGAATTATCTCTAGATGGTTAACTGCCTAAGCATTTGTAAAAAAAAATTATTTATTCCAAAAATTTAGAGAGATGCTTTAGAAGCTTTTTATTTAACAACTTAAAATGTCTTACAGAAAGTTCTTTTTCCACCTAACAAAGAGGTAGTTTACTCATGGCTTTGGTTATAGTATCCATTTAATCCCTACTTACAAACTGTAACAACTACCTTGAATGACAATTTCTCATTCACTCATATGAAAAGGCTCATAATGAAGGAATTAGTACAATGGTTTTCAAAATACCTTTCCCTGAGCCTACCAGGCTTGACTTAGGGAATATACTGGACATTTCTGACAGAGAAAACTCTACTTTTGCATTTTATTTATTAGGTTTTTGCATAAAATTTTGTTTATACAGGACTTTCATTCCTAAAAATAATTTTTGTTTGAAAACTATCACCTTAAAGCTAAAGGATTTTAGTCTTATTTCAGAGCATTTATGGCAAGAGAAATGGTGATATTTAGGCTATACTCAGGCCAGGCAAAAATCCTTTTTTGAAAACACACTACTGTACCTGGCAGTAAGGATTCTAAAACTACACATCATATTTCATTGCTCCCAAATTGTACACTAAAAGTAGAAGAGGTAAATATATTAAGAATATTCCAGGCTTTTAAGTCAGACAGGATAAGTTCAAATCCAGGCTACATCACGGACTAGCTTTGTATTCTTGGCTTATTTAAATAATTTCTCTGAGCCTTAGTTTCCTCTTTTGTAAAGTAATAAGAGTTATAATACCTTATTTTATAGAGCTGTATTAAGATCAAATAAGACAGTGCATCTAAAGCACCCAACATAATATTCAGCACAGAGAAAGCATTCAAAAAGAAATGACAGCCATTATCAATACTAAACAAAAATTTAATATCTTAAGTTACTTTGAAGAGCACCTAACACAACATCTGGAACATAGAAAGCATCCAATAATAAATGACAGCTATTATCATTACTAATGAAATATTTTATACCTTAACTTACTTTAGAGGAACAAAATTATTCCAACATATTCATTCACCTATCATATTTAAAAAAGGGGACACATGCCAAAAAAGCATTACATTAGTTGACTCCTCTGTTTCATCTTTTGAAATCACATAAAAATGACTTGTCCCCCCATCTTCAAAGCATAAGACTACTAAATGACTATCTACAGGTACATGGGAAAGGTTTTATGTGATCACAGTATCATTCTTGTGAGGTACTTGGATTAGCTGAAAAGCCTATGAAATGCTACTATTTTGTATTAACCATCTGATTCTATAATATATAGCAGGCTGGACATTAGAAATAGACTGTTTTACTCTAAGAACTTTTTAACTTAAAAAATAAAATCACCTTGCATTTAAGAGTTTTAAATTCTGACCCTTTCACTTATTTCTGCTGTCTTTGCTTTGTTTCCTACACTCAACAGCTCTATCTCTGTCAGTAAAAAAAACTACTTTTATTCAAGAACAAGCTCAAATCCAATCCTCTCCAAACATTCGTGATCATTTGACAGTGGTCAGTTAATCATGTTACTGAACATGTAACATATTATCATTAATAATAACTTTGTTGTCAAGTCCTTTAAAGCTCATAATCATTTTCACATTTTACTTATCTGACTTGGCTCTCAAAAAGCCCTGACTACAATTGAGCAAGAAATAAAATTATGTCTCCAAATGGCTGGTTCCAGGTCTGAAGAATAAATGCATTAATAAGAAAAATAAAATCGCTATTTTAATAATATGAAAAAACTGAAGTGTAAAGACTTGTTAAAGACTACAAAAATGTTAAGAATAGAAGTTCAAATCTACTTCTAAATCATCCTACTTACTGTTCAGGCTTAAGTCTTACTGTAGTAGGAAATCTGGAGAGTAGGAGTCATTGTCCTTACTCCCAAGAAGTTTCAAGAATTCAGACTTTTTCTCTCAAAAAGGTCCACTTGTTTTGTAAAACCAGACTTATTTTTTTTGGTTCTTAACTATTTTACTAACTTGATTTTTACAAGTAAGTAAGTGACAACCCCAAAAATGAATGTCAACTAAATATTATCTAACTGGAGAAACATTTTAGGCACTAATATTACTATTAAAAAATTGAGGAAGGGTTTGGGAAATTCTCCATACTGATTTGTGAGTAAATAATATGAAAATTCCCCAAAATCTTGTGTACCTCTATTTAGTCAAATATTTGAAATATACCAAAACTGCTAATATACAAAGCATAACTGCCTTGATTACAGGGAATTTACAATTAGATAAAAGTCTTTTAATAGCATACCAATTTATTTTAGGTTAATGAAGAACTTTGTTATAGTACACAAAGAACTTTAACTCTTCTTCCATAGGGAAATATCACTACTTTAATGGGCATTACTGAGCACTGACTATACAAATTTATTGCAGCCACTTTGTAATAGCACTCTATAATCATATTTAACAGAGTATTTAGGATAACAGAATACTTCTCTAATTTACAGAAATTTAGATTTTTTCAACCCATATTTAGTGCCAAGTGAGAACAAGCTGAAAGTAAATAAGCCTACTTAATTAACAATAAATAAAATAGTCATTATTAAGTAAGATTTTATTTAAAATCCACCCAAGACAGGCATTCAAGAACTATCAATATCAGTCCACCTTACATGAAAAACTTAACAAGGCCATATATTTGAAAACAGAAAGTTAATTCCATATGCATATTGATTGTTTATTTTTATAATGTCTTAAAAAAGTGCTAAAACCAACCTGCTATAGAAAGTGTTGGTCCCCCTTGGTAATGGGATAATCCTGTATCCTGGGTCAAATCAAACAGTAACTCTGAAGAATTATTAGGTACAACTCGTGATGACTTTGTTATATAATCCTGTGAAAATATTTCAAAGGAAGAATATTGCATTTATTCAACATACTTATAATTGTTTTATAAACTTATAAAGGTAAATTTAACTGTTTGCCAATATTATAAGGATAACCTGTGATAACTCAGTTACTAATAAGCTATAAGACACAAAGGTAATTATTGCTGTCTGCCAAATTATTATCTACTAAAACTGAAAGCAAGCTGTTACAGATGACTTATTCCAAACAAAATGGGGAGGCAGGGGAGGGCAAATTCTAGTCTGTTTTTTTCAAGATAAAAGACACATAAATCTATTTTAAATCAGAAAGATTGATACATTTTAGAGGGCTAATAAAAAATGCAGTATTCCCATGAAGAAGCAAATAACAGAACTTTGCAAAATCCTTGGGTAAGAGCAAGGAAAAAAAACAGGAAAACATACGGACATAACTACAAATTTAAAAGCTTCTGTACCTCTATAAATCCCACAGACAAAATATCAGGGCAAACAAAATGGAAATCAATCTGCAGTACTGTGCATCAGGGTAGGGATAAATATATGTCATTGAGTTCTGGAATCACCTTTACTGGAAAAATTTATAAGCCAAGGGTCAGGAAGGGAAAGAATGGGTCCCCCATTCTTCCTACCATGCCACAAAAAGTTATGCTGGGCCAGACAAATATGGGCAAATATGAAAGCCTCCTGGTCAGCAGAGTGAACAAATAAAAAAGTCAGGCAGACAAGGTTTAGAATAGAAGCTGTTGATAGGAATGGTCTGGGCTGGCTGCTCAGCTCCCAAAGACTTAGGGCTGAAGGGAAATTTCAGCCCCTTCCATCAGGAGAAAAGGTGGTCAATATCTAGGTGGAAAATCTCAAGAAGAAATGAGTGGAAAGTGAGATGAATCAAAATGTGGTTAAGTTTAATGTAGTACAATGTCGGCATACATATATGTTTAATACAAATAATTATTAAGTGTGGTCAATTTAAATGTATCCAATAATACTATTATATATTAAAAATATGGATACACACACACAAGATATTCATATGCTAATTATAAGACCATCATTGTGGAGAGTAGTAAGCTCTCACACTGACTTTTGGACCACTCTATATGTCATAATACATAACAAGCAAAAGTTTTAAGATTAACAATCAAAAGGATAAAGTCACTTTAAGAGAAAAATGGCCAAAGGACATAAAGTGAGACATTTCAAAAGCAAAATACAAATGACCAATATATACAAATGACTTTTTCCAAACTTAGAAGTCCAAGAAATGTAAATAAAGATAATGGCAATTTTTAGCTACAGAATTGTCATTGTTTTAAAGATAATTTTATCTAATACAAAATAACGGGCTTCTCCTCTTAAAAGTATCAATGACACAAAAGACAAAGAACGAGGAACTAGAAAAATATGAGGAGACTAAGAAGCAATAACTAACTACAAGGTGTGATCCTGAATAGAATCCTGGGAATGAAAAATGACATTAATGGAAAAACTGGTAAAATTTGAATAGGGTCCACAATTTAGTTAATGTTAATTACCTGATTATGATACGATGTGAACATTAGGGGAAATTGGGTCAGGGGTGTATAGGAACTCTTTGGATTATTTTTCTTAGGAGTCTAGAATTAGTTTGAAATAGTTAAAAATTTTAAATTAATAAGTAATGCTAACATTCACTATTGGGAAGGTAGAGGTTATATATTTTTTTGCTTTTTTTTTGATATACACTCTTATGAAGGTTTCACATGAAAAACAAAGTGGATACTACATTCACCCATATTATCAAGTCCCCCCCCCCATATTTTGGTACAACTTTTCTGCATGAAAATTTTGGCAGTAGCTGTCAAAGGCTTTATATAAGCTCACATCCTTTGGTCCAACTACTATACTTTAAAAATCTAGGGTAAGGAAATGAAATATTTAATAGGGAATTGTTTTTAATAGCAAAAAAATTAAAATCTACTTGTCTAACAATGGAAGAATCCTTAAATTAAATGACTATCATGTAATCACTAACACCATTTTTTTGAGAAACAACCAATGAAATATTCCCAGAAGAATGTTCAGTGAAAAGAAAGGAATACATATCTGTATATACAGTATGCTCCTGATTCATACACTCTATTCTGTGTCTAATAGGAGAAAAAATAAGTAAAAACACAGTACGTATTCTTCTCTTTCCAAACTTTCCCCTGAAACCACATATTATTTTAAAATATAAACATAAAGGTTTACTTTGTTTCGTATTTACTGAGGGATAGTTAAGTTTTAACAATTTTGGTTTGCTACTGACCTTCCTATGGGCATAGATTTAAATTACGGAAACAAAATGGGTGAAGGGAGTCAAAAGTTACAAACTTTAAAATAAGTAAGTCATGAGGATGTAACATACAGCATGGCAACTACAGTTATAATATTGCATTGCATACTTGAAAGTTGCTGAGAGTAGATCTTAAAATTTCTCTCAAGAAAAAAATTCTGTATGTATAATGATGGACATTAAATAGGCTTAAGGGGTGATTATTTTGCAGTATATACAAATACTGAATTAATATGTTGTGTGCCTTAAACTAATGTTGATGTCAATTATGCCTCAATAAAAATAACCTTAAAAAATTAAAAAGAGATAAGCCTCCCTCACCTACCCTGCACAAATTGCCCATTTGTGACTAAATGATTGAACATTGTTGCTTAAAAATAAAAACAAGTTATGGGAACAGGTATTGAAGTACTCCAAACCACTCCTAGAATTTAAGGCCTATCAGGCAAATACCTGCATTTGAGCCTTAACATGCAGTACAAAAAAATTAGCAATGCTATATGACTTAAATGAAACCAAGCAGTCATGTCAAGATAAATATTTTCTCCAAAAATTTGCACTTAAATAAATGGAAAACATTTACTTCCATTTTCCAAAATAGTTCTTTAACACAAATATAAAGTGAATACTGTTAAATACTTTATGAGGAAACAACTTTGGTTAATTAAGCACTACAATTTCAGAAAGCAGGCACATGTTATTCAACAATAACTGGCTAAAATAATTCTCAAATAAGGTATTTTTAATATCTTATGAAACAGTTCAGAAAGGTATCAGGTACAATAGTAAGGCTAGAATAGGTACTATACTGAGATTCAGAAGATCTGCACATTTATTTAACTATATGTAACCTTGGACAAGTCACTCCTGAGCTTCAAGTTATTCACCTTACAAACTTAAATAATAGCCACAGTTGTATTTTAAATGTACTTGCACTTTATGGTATATGTATATATTAAATCAAGTGGTTTATTACTAATAAAGACTTAATACTGTAATTCCATTTTATAAATATGGAGTATAAATCAGGTAAGGTCCCCAGTACAGCTAGCCCTGTTAGTAATGGAGCTATAATTATAGGGAACACGGTGTGTCTGATTACAGAGCCTACACCCTTAAGCTATATTACGCTGACTTTATAAATAATAATATATCCCTGCTACCTAAAAGAGATATGAAAGAGATGTTGTAGTATAGACATTGCATAGAGACATTCCATGAAAAAATAAACTCTCTCTCACACACACACACAAAATATGACAATGAAAAACTATAATTTTAATTTATTAAAGGCAGTGGCTTCCAAAATTCATAGCAAATGCCCTTTTACAGGATTCTCAATTCATTCCAAAATATATCTCCTTTATTCTTAACTTTGACTACACATACCAATCACTTGGAGGGTTTTTTACAATATATCACTTCCAAAACCCACCCAGACCAATTGGCAAATCTCTCCAAGATTGGGAACCACAAACTGAGGTGCTTTGAATTAAAAACTATGCCCAGAAATAAAACATTCTGAGTTAGAAAAAGCTCTAGTTTTGAACTTTTATAACACCAAAGACACCACCCTTCACTTTGTTAATTTTTTTCCTCCCTGGTTCCAATGTTGGAAAGATTTTTGTTTATTCAACTGAATTAAATAATGAAGTTTCTTCTTCCAGTTTTCTATTCCCCAAATGCCAAACATCTTAGGAAAAGCATGAGAAAACCACTGAGTTAATCTGATTCCAAAAAATATCAGGGAATCTAAGTTTTGGGTAGCTTTTCATCTTTGGAAACATTAGAAATAGCCTGCGGAACCTTAAGATCCAAGATTAAGAGTCACTGATCTGGATAAAATCTCTCATTTTAGAAATGAAGAAAATGAGGCTCAGGAGGTTTAGACAATGCTTAAGAACAAGGCAGAAACAGCATTCAAGACTCTTATTTCAATCTAAGTTTTTAAACTTAGCCCCGGTCTAGGGCTTTTATCACTATTATTAACTTCAGATTGCTAAAACCACAGAAGGTTCAGGGGCAGGGAAAAGGATCTTTATTTTACCCAAAGATATTCTTATTTTTTATGATGTGAAAATATAAGTAGGAGTTGAATTTATTTAGTCATAGATTTAGAAGTCTATAGCCTTCCTTTTCATTTTTATGAAAAGTTAAATTTAATAACTCTTCTATGAAAGATTCTACCTCAAAATATCAATTTTTAGTGCTAACAGATCTATAGGTTACATTGATAATATGATATGTAATGTAGGAAAAGTGGATTATTCATACTAAAAGTATTTGGTAGCTGTTTCCTTTGTCCTCAAAGTGCTTTGGTAGCTGTATCCCACTTTTGTTAAAAGAACAAACATTTTAAAGAAAATTCACTATTTCTCTAAGTCCAATGGCAAACAGCTTATGATAAGTGTGAAAAAAAAACTAATGATCAATTAGATTCCAACTAATAGCAAAGAATCTTTACATTTTGGGTAACTGTATTAGTACTCTAACTTCTTGGTTTGCTTTTCACACTTAAAAATTACTGAGGACCCAAAAGAGTTTTTATTTAGCTGAGTTGTATCTACTGATATTTACCATGTTAGAAATTAGAACAGAGAAAAAATTTTAAATATTTATTAATTTTATTTTAAACAATAATAAATCCATTATTTTAATATAATATTTTTATGAAAAGTGACTACTTTGCAAGCAAACAAAAAACTAGTGAAAAGTGGCATTGTTTTCCATTTCCGCAAATCTCTTTACTGTCTAGCTTAATCAAAAACTGCTGTAGTCTCATATCTGCTTCTGCTTTCAAACTGTTATGACATATTATTTTAATTGAAAAACAAAGAAAATATGGCTTCATAAAGATATTTAGTTGAAAAAAAGGGTATTTTAGTAGCTATTTAACTGTGGATATACTTCTTTGATACTATACCAAAACTCACCAGCTGATAGTTTTCTTAAAGATGTGTTACAATGTGGAATATGACTCCTTATCACTGAACTTCTTCCACTTTGTTATATTAAAATCTATTGGTCTGTCTTACACTTTGAATGGATCTTTTATCCATGCGTGATTTTGTAACATCATACAATGGTTTTTTGGAAAATACTGGTTTTTCTGAATTATGTAGATCTTCCAAATGTTGACAGAGTTCATTATATAACACCAAAAAGTCATATTTATTAATAATGTAGGGCCTTCTAATCTAAGAAGTAACCTTTAAATGCATTGCCAAGATGGCACTCGCCGGATGAGCATGGGGTGGTGCCCAGGCATTCTGGCGGGCTATGACTGACGTTAGTCTACCTGTGTTCCGGGTATCTCCCTATTGGTGGCATGAGTCTTCTGCGAACGTGATCAGCTCGTGGACACCATTCACTTGCATTATGTGCCTTCCTGCCTGAAGAGCTTATGCCTACTTGACCTTTGTGCTGATTGGCCCATGAATGTTATATATACTTTGCTGTTTCCGCAATAAACGAGTTCCTGCTTTGACTAACCTCCCTGTCGCGTCTGTTTGTCTCCGGTTCAGGCCTAGGGGCCGGAGGCTGGTGATCGGGCCGACAGTCAGCACTCACCCTTCCCGGTCCTGCCTTGCCGGGGCGTGTCTCCCCCTTCCCGTTCTCTCCGCAGGTTCGGAGGGGGCTCGGGGAAGACTAAAAACCCCGACAAATAACACTACCATCAGAAAACTGCTTAAGTATTAGGAAGCAGTCAGGATCGTGGAGACAAATACAAGTTTTCCAGAACTCTAATTTTTGCTTGAAAGCTTAATTTTTATCACTGGCAAGAAATACTATCAGTTGTTTTCCTTTTGTGATGGTGCACTTTGTTCAATTTTGAGGAAACATCTGCCAAATAACCAAAACTAAATGACCACCGCACTATGTGATTCCAACCCATGGTGTTCATGTCCTGCATGATCACCTCCCTTTTGAGTGTGGGCAAGACATGCGGCATGTTTCTAACGAATAGAAGACAGCAAAGGTGACAGGCTATACATGATTTTGTATACGTGATTACATTACGTAAGATTATAATGTCATCCCTGCTAAGGCTTCTCTCTTACATGGTAAGAAGCATTTCAGAAGACCCACCTGGCAAGCCAAAAGCCAGTAAAATAGTGATACTCTCAGTCTGACAACCCTAAAGAACTGAATGCTGCCAATAATCATGAGAACTTAAAAATGGATACTTCCCCAAACTTCAGATGAAAATGCAACCTCACAGCCCACACCATGAATGTAGACTCTGAAGCAGAGGATCCAGCTAAGCCATGACTTGACTCCTGACTCACAGAAACTGTGAGATAAAAAATATACATGGTTTTAAACCATGAACTTTGTGGTAATACTGATACATAGAAATAAATAATACACCATGGTTTGTCAGTCATTCCTTCAAGTAAAAATGGTCTTCTATTTTTAAAAAGTGGGTAGTTTAGCTCAGTTCAATCACACAAGTGCTTTTCCTCAAGAAAACATCATACGGCAGACACAGAAGTGCTTTGTATGCATTTCACCACACAAAATATTTTTAAAAGATACATATTCAAAGGTAGAGATTTGACACAATAACATTTTAACACTTTATCAAGGAAATTGCATACGACTGGACTATTTTTTATTGTGAGTGCGTGGTGTTGACTAAATAAAAACCACTAGTACAGCCTGGCACCATTGTCCTGATTCATACTAAAGCACCAGCAGTTTACCCTTCAATCCCTTTGTATCATCAGTGCAAGTTTTGATACAGTGAAAAAGGCAAATAGTGTCTTTGAATTATTACGACAATACTTTTGACTCTCAAACCCATGAAAGAGTCAGGGGAATCACAAGGGACTGAAGACTACACTTTGAAAACTGTTGCCCTAAGGCAATGCTTCCATTTTTCTTAAAGTATACATTTTTTACACCGCCTGTATATATATATGTATGCAAGTACATACAACCTATGGGTTAGTCTGGATTGAAATCCCAGATCTATCACTTGAGCTCTGTGACCTCAAGTAAATTATTTAAGGTCTGTGAGCCTCAATTTTCTCAACTATAAAACAGGAGTAATAGTGCTACTTCACAGGGATGTTTAAGAATTAAATGAGATTAATTTATGTAGAGCATTTAGCGCAAAGTGGTATACATTAACAGCTCAATAATTATTAACTATTCATTTCTGTTAAGAGTTTTCTATGAAGGTACGTTTCAGATTAAAAAGCTATGATAGTCTCTCAACAATTTTCCCAATTAGGAAATAAAAACTAGGCCCAGTTTACAATCTTAAATAATTTGCCATTATGCAATATTCATTACTGATTATACTTTTACTACTGTTTTGAGAGTACAGTTTTCAATACTGTACCTATCTAATTTAAGCATATTACCTGATTTAAGAATAGGTTGGGCAGTTCTTGCAGTTATTACTGTGGGAACTGGGTGAGCTATCATAAAGATGGTGGCATTTTCTGACGCTGATTATGCTTCTATTGGATGACTACCCATGATAGTCCAGAACATTAACTGGTATTGTTAATATTGATAAGCACTATCCAAGGTATCCCTGAGCTGACGATGTAGTTTCAGAAACACTTACAGGTTTAGACAAAGGCTGAACAATAACAGAACTATCTGAAGATCTAGATTCAGGATGCAAAGTTACTGGTGAGGCAGCCACTGGATTTGATGTTGGGTTCGTGTAGTGCTGATTTGTAGGCTTGAATGCAGCAGTAATACCTGTATTTTAAAATTACACAATATATTGAATATATTTCTATATAATCAATGATGTCAAAATAATTTACTTTAAAATTAAAATAGTAAAATAATACTGTACCTCGACTGAGTGCACCATTCTTTATTCCCCTTGAATATGAGCTGGGGTTTACTCTATTCAAAATATCTATAAAAAAATTATATTTATTTTAAAACTCATTGTTTGAATGACATATATATTAAGAGAATAGAAATCATGAATTGAAAACAAACAGATTCCTGAAAGGAGTATATAAATATCACTGACTAAAGATTACAGTTAATTTGAAACATATATCTTTAGCTACTAAAGAAACAAGATTACCAGCCTTAGTTCTTTTACAGAGTAAGAACAACTTTTCAAACTGTACTCAAAATCCAAAAGTGAAGATTGATAAATTTGACTATATATAAGTTGAACCTTCTGAATAGCAAAGAAATAGTCCACATAATTGGTAAAATTTTCTAAAAATACATACATAAACCCTGAAAATTGAAGCATTATACCTTTCATTGAGTGATGTTAGGGCTGTAGATACTCAGATTCTTAATATTCAAAATCAAACCCTTGTCCAACTCCCATAACCCATTAACACCCTGAAAAGCCTTAAAGTGTCATTACAAGGGGTCTCACTGGATTATCTGCATCATCACCCTTGAGTTCTGAAATGGAAACCACCAGGTTGGAGGCTAAAATGAACCTACAGTTTACCAGAGTGTCTTATAATGTAAAGGGTTTCACATCTACCACTACACCAGAAATCAATCTGAGCCTAATGACTTTCAGGATGATTTTAAAGTTCCTAATTCTAGCATCATGTGACTCTGTAACTTCTAGGTTATACAGTAATCAAATTAAAATTTGGAAGAGTGGGGATTTGCTTAAAATTGTTGGTGAGAAAAAGGTAAAAGCACTACTACCAAACCTCATAAAAATTTCCTTTTTCCCCTCATAGTAACAAAGAACCAGATTCCACAAAAAAATTCTATTAAGGGTCACAAAGAAGTAGGACTGTTTTCTCATAATGGCAATGCAGTGCCCCATACCTAAGCACTACAGATGCCTTACAGGAGAAAAATCTGCTCAAACAACCTGACATCATTTTCATTCAGAAATTCAAGTATTTATTCAAACCATTAAAGAACTATTGCTAAAGTACTTTTTGGTGGTTGTAGACTATGAAACACGTTTTTAACCTTCCTTTCTGGCAGTTCTATATAAACTTCTTAACTCACATTCCACATTAAAATATTTTATGGCTTACACAAAAACAAAATCATTTAAATTCTGCATTTTAACAGTTCAGAAAAGAAATTCTATTAGGGTCAATCTCCCTTTCAGCAGAATTATTTAAAAACTAATATACACTGTTCTAGTTGAATACTGTTAACAGCTCAATCAGTATAAATTCAACTTGAATCTAAACTGTCATGATTTCAGCAAGAGAATTTGATTAATAATTTTGCAATACAGTAATATTCTAGTATAAAATAATCACAATGACTAGAAACAATAAGAGAATATATAATTATGTTCCAGTATGATCAACAAGCATGCCATCATGCCTAGTTCAGTTTATAATCAAGTGGCACTCCACTTAAAAACCTCCATGAGAGATTATCAATCTGCCACAGGAAATGGTATTGAGAATTCAATTGGTTAAATTATTCTCCTCTGATAAAACTGAATAAAAGTGCCTTGCCAAGTTTAGGGGCAACAGAAGAACTAGACTCTCATAAAATATAAAAGTAGTGTCTTAATCACACTTTTTAAGCACTGCTTTGGTAAGAAAACACTAACATGCTGGCTATATCTTTGATAAGTTCTCCTGGCTTAAACAAGCAAACAAACATGAAAATGCAATGGAAAAGGATCTATTTTCTCTTTCTCCCCTGAAACACATGTGCTATTTCTCTGCAGTTCTGTTTTTGAGTGGACATTTTTAAAAATTGTCATTGGTATTTAACAGTGTAACAATGTCAAATACAATTACTCTAATTGAATTCTAACAATCAATCCACTAAGGCACCAAAGTGTTCTACTAGAAAGCCATAAAGGATTTAAGTGTTAATTAATTGCTATATCATTAAAGTACAGTGGATGTAGACAGTGTCCTTCTCTTTCATAAACATAAATGCAGGTTGCAGGAAAATGGGTGTGGTCAGAAGCTGCAGCCTCTCCTGGCATACAGGCCAGAGACTGCAATCTTTCACTGCCTGTACATTTTGTAGCTACGTATGGATGACACTGCAATGAGGCAGCTGCCTGGATATGAGAACCCTTATCTGAGACTAACACAAACTTATTTAGTGTGTTCTGACATTTCAAGCAAAGTATTCTAAACCCTTCCATTTCTCTACTTCTGGGCTTAAATGAAAAAAAAAAGATAAATGACCAAACAGATAAATAGGTTATTTGGCTCCACTTAAAATTATGATTTCCAATATCAAAAGACCTCCAATGCTACCAGCTAATCTTGGCCTGTTTGTTTTTCTCACACCTCTAACCTCCTTCCTCAAATCCCCAATCACATCCCCACCCTAATTCTGAAATTCTAACTCATCTCCCATCTAATCTGTCATCTTCAACTCCTTACAGAGGAACAAGGACTTAAGTACCTATAAGGGAGTTCATAGGTTTATCCATTAGAAACAGTATCTTATACAATCTGGCTTCACTAGAAATAAACGCTTACTAGAAACTGCTGGTTTGGAACCTGGTATCTCTCCAACAAAGATGGGCTCATCATCATCCTCCTCAACCTCTTTCACTTTCTTCTGCCATGGTTCCAACTCCTCTTCTTCACATTCCATAAAGAGTTCTGCCATTTTTGAATTATCTGATTTTCAAAAGGAGAGAAGAAAACCTTATTTTTAAGAAGAAAAATAAATACATCTTTTATAATACATGGCATATGTAAAATCTACTTTAATAATCCTAATAGCAATTTTGGAATTGATATTTGTAATTGGTATATGGTAGCAATAGTGAGAAACTTAGAGCTGACTCTAAAATATAAACTAGAGATGACTGAATGATTGACAGATAATGATTGACAGTAGGTATTACAGTGAACAGAATATTTGGAAACAAAGTAAGTTTCAGTCACATGCCTGGAATATGATTATATCTACAAAAAGGATTATACCTAACCATTATCTACAAAAAAAAAAGTATTAACAAAAGGGAGATAACTAAGAATAAGAGGCAATAGGTGGGAGATACAGTAGAAAAACTGAACCAAATCCTGTTTGGTTAGGATGAGGTGCTAGAAAAAAATGACAGAAGTGAGGCTTACTCCTTTCAGGACAAACTAGATATTTCTCACCTGAAAAAAAGAGACCAAAGAACACCCAGTAAATAGCACCCTCCTAGAAATTCTGACCAAACACAGAGCTCCTATGAGGCATTTTAGGACCTCTTACATATGAATGAACAATCAATAAGCACCAGAAATTTTAGGAAAATCTCCTGTCTTTTAGACCAAACCAATAAAACAGATAAAGAATCCTAAGGAAAAAAGATAATCCAGAGATCAATAAAAATATTAAAGAAAATATAATTAGCATACTGATATAAGACAAGAAAAATTGTTATAAAAAGTAATATTCAGAAAACAAAAAATAGGATTAAAATGATGGCCAAATTGTAAAATTCAGTTTTACAAAAATGAAAATGTCCCCAGAAGTAGAAAAGAGAGAGAAAAGACAACACACACACACACACACACACACACACACACACACACACATATATAAATATATAAACTAAACAGAGGACACAAGATTGTTAGAAAATCAATTTCAAAGGTACAACATTAACCTAAGATTTACAGAAAGAGAAGAGAGAAAAAGCAAGAGTAGGTTATCAAAGAAATAATGCAAGAAAATTTCCTAGCTCAGAAAACATAAATCTTTGGGTTGGAAGGCCCCACTAGTACCCAGCACAATGATCAAGAAAAAAGTTACACAAAGATTATCATCATGAAATATCAGAACAAAAGAGATAAGAGAATATCCTCAGATCTGCCAGGAAAAGCAGAGTAGGGAGGGCCTGAAAGAAATCATATACAAATAAGAGTAGGAACAGAAACTGGAGACAGCAGAATAATACTTTAAAAATTCTTACCAAAATTATTTTTCAATCTATAACTCTATACCCAGACAAGTTTTTCATCAAGTGTGAAAGTAAAGACCAGCAACGTCACACCAAGATTTACTTCCCTGTACCCGTCTTCAGAAAGCTACTACAAAGTCCACCAAAGCATGAGACTTAACAAAGAGGAGACACAGGATGTACAGAATAAGGCATTCAACACAAACAAAACCCCAATACAACAGAACTTCAGTAGGCCCGGAGAACAACCAGTCTAGACTAGATCAGGAGAACAATTCTTCGGTAGGAATGTCTCTGGGAAACCAAAAGATAAAAAAAAATTAAAATGTAAACTTTTAGACTACTTGATGAGTTTTACTGCGTAGAAAATTGAATTGAGAGGCTATTAAGGGTGTGGGAAGACTGCTATAGATTTTATTAAACCTTAGCAAATAAAAGAACATGAAAAGCATTAATTGCTGGATAAACTAAAAGAAAGAAGAAAAAAAAAGTAAAAGGAAATGCATCCCTTCATGCTATTCTATGTATAATAGCATATCACTATGCTTATCACTAAACAATATTTATTATGGTTACTGTAATGAAAATATCAAATACAGATTTAACAAAAAATCGAGATAATTATACTGGGAGATACTTGGAGAGAAGGAAAGGGTAGCTGTAAGAAAGCAAGAAGCCTCCTGATAGAATATTATTTATTAAGTGGTTAAATTGATTATGCAACAGACAGCACAAATATACATGTACATAAGGACTTCAAGAAACTGTGGTAAAGCTATTTAAAGCCTTTTCAGGTTGACTTCTGGCATACACTGTGCATACATTGCTTTTTGAATGTATTGTGCATATACTGCTTTAATGACGTGCTTATATTGCTCTAAGCTGAGATGGAGAAGAAGGGGAGAGCAAAAGGAGGGGAAAAAAGAGAAGTACTACTGAGGGCCTAAAGTTACAGCAATGGATATAGATATAAGTGGTGCTTAAATAGACAAGAAATGAGACAGGGGAAAGACTACAAAAGAAAAAACAACAGACAATAAAATCTTCAATTTATCATTTAAATATAGTCATTTCTAAAGGTAATTTTTTACTACATTAAAGTAATGCCACTTCCATTTTTGACTCAAAATTAAGACAGTGCTCTACCATGGTCTCAAAAGATACTACTCAAAACAATGTTTTGGGGATGGCATAAAAAAGAAATACCTTATCAAAGGTGTAATTCTCTTATAAATTTTAAAACATTTTCCCTTCTATAAAAATATGTTATAAATCATTTCCTGCCCTAACATTTTAAAAATGTTTAAGTAGTCCACCTACCAAAAAAAAGACCTTTCCATTTTTCTCAAACTTTATCAACATCACAAATTGATCCCTTTCTTTTCTAAAGAATACTGTTTTACTAATTAGTTATTCAAGTCAGATATTAAAAATACTATATGTCCAAAGCCAAAGTTAGCTCCTTGAAAGCATATTTCCCTCTAGACACTAGATTAGCAATAAGCACATACTATAATGATGCATGGACTAGGAAACTAGGCAGAGTCAGGCCATGTCTCATTTTTTTAAATTAGGGAAACTCACTGTATACTGATAATAAGGGAATCATTTATTTCCAGTTGGTCTATCTTATGGGCTGAACTGTGTTTCCTCAAAATCTCTATGTTGAAGTCCTCACTGCCAGTACCTCACAATGTGACAGTGTTTGGGGACAGGGTCTTTATGGTTGCTGGGCAGGCACTAATCCAATGACTGGCGTCCTTAACAGGAGAGGTGAGGACACAAGTACATGCATGGAGTAAAATCGTCTAAAGACACAGGAAGCAGGTGGCTATCTATATGCCATGGAGAAAGGCCTGGAATAGATTCTTCCCTCAAGGCCCTCAAAGGAACCAACCCTGCCAACACCTTGATCTTATACTTCTAGCTTCCAGAACTGTGAGAAAATAAATTTCTGTTGTTTAAGCCACCCAGTCTGTGGCAGTTTGTTATGGCAACCTTAGCAAACTAATATAGAAGACAAAGGTCTTCCTCATTCATTTTAACAGGGCAATGCCACTGTCAATATACCCAGGATAAATTTTTGAGAAAAAGGTTTAAAAGAGAAAGCTTTATGATTTTCTGTAGAAATGATAATTTTTTGTCTGTCCATAGAAGCAGCATATGTGACTGTGTATACCAAACTGACAATAGCAGTTATCGCTGGGCACAGGGAGAAAATACTTCATTTTTACTTTACTCACTTTTTAATTTATATTGTTTTTATGTAACCATCTGTTAACAATTTTAATGTTTTTGTCTTTAAGAAAAGGTGCCTTCCTCTCATCCTTTCTCTGGAAGCATAGTTATCAGTACAAAAGCCACAGATACTAGTATCAGTCGTGGCAGCAACACTTACTTTTTGGTTGAAAAGGGTTGTCGCCCATCAAGTTGCAGAGTTGGCTTTCTGTAAATTGTCACCTAAGTACTGACACATGATATCAATCAATTTTATGAGTCACTTTAAGTAATGCCAAATACTGACACATGAAACTTGGGATTCAGAAAATCTTGGATCTAATTTTAATCTCCAAACTCACCATGTGACTCCAAAACAAGGCAGCAAGTTATACCTCAGTTTTCCTTCCTATAAAATAAAGATACCTAGTATTAGAGTGGACCTCCTTAAATTAAAAGTACACATATCCAATTTTTTTTCTATAAAAAGCTCAGTTTTTTAGTTTGATGTTTGACATATACCTATAACTCACTTTACATAATTGGTTCATTTCTGAATGAACAAAAATTTAGTAAATAAGATGATTTTATTAAGCACTTACCACTTGAAGAAGTCTGAATTATTAAATTACACATAATTTTTTAAAAGCATCTTTCTGCAAACGTTGAGTAATCACCTCATAAAGTATTATTTTAGTAAGTCTGAATTTTCAAATGCTAAGTGACATTAATCTTTAACTGTTACCTATTCACATTCCCGATATTATTTACATAAAAAAACATAATTTTAACTAAATCTTAGTTTTCACATTTCTGGGTTTTTATCAAAGAACTTAAAAGGAAAATTAGTTGAATACTTTTCATCAGAGATTAATTTATTGAAAAATTACTCATTGCCTCTAGGGAAAAAACAAAGATGAGTAAGTTAGTCCTTGCCTTCAGAAATTAATAATCTAGTATGTTGATAATTCTTTGGACTTAAAAAACAAATGCATTAGAATAAACATTATTTTTCAAAAACATCTGAATTGCCTTATTTTAAAAAAGAATTTGTTTTCTGGATTCCCATATACACAACTGCACAAATTTTACAAAACATATTTTGTAAAGCAAAAATGTCAAAAATTCAACAACAGAAACCTAAAATACTGAGATGCATAGGTAATTCAATCTTCACATTCCTCTTTACCCTCTGGCTGACAAAAACTGCTTTTTAATTTCCAAGTTATTTGGAATGAATTAGTCCACAGCAGGGAAAATTATTATTTTAACTTCGTAAGTTACTGCTGTAAAGGGCTGAACTACTACTATCACAAGAGATTCTAAAGAATCTTGTGTTTAACTGAATTTACCAAGTTCTGAGGTCTGACTATTCAATTATTTGAATAGCTGTAGCTTGTCCCTAAGCTAAAATCAGTCTTATGTATATGTCAAGTAGATTTAAAAAATGAGAATTTTGGGTAGTGTTAAGGATCTACTAGTACCCAGAATACAGAGTATTTTTAAGAGCCACAATTACACAGCCTATGAGATACATATATATTTTTGTTAAGAGATCATATAAATATGTCTTAGCAAAACTCTAGAATTAGGATTTGATTTACAAATATTCAATTAATGAAGATCTGTCTGTATGAACAAGATATCCACTGCCTATAACAACAGAGGAGACTTTAATACCCTACTTCAAAACCCTGAGGACCATAGTAATTAGGAACCTGAATGGATACACTTGTAAACTAAAGAAGTTGGAAAACCTCAGGTGCATTAGAACATTTCAGCTTAAAGCTGCACACTGTAATACAATGGCCACTAGTGACATATGACAACTTAAGTTTAAATTAATTAAAATTGAATAATATTTAAAATTCAGTTCCTCAATTTCAAAGCCACATTTGAAATGCTCAAAGCCACAAGTGGATGGTGGCTACTGCATTGGAGAATGCAACTACAGAACATTTCTCCTGGATAATACTAGTCTAAAATATCATTGTCATACTTTGTTCTGGTTAATAAACACTTTCATGGATTATTTTGACATCTCAGCCACTGGCACATGCCGAAACTATCACCACAAAAATCCCTCAAAGTTACCACTTCAGAATTTTGGTAATAAAGCAAGGAATTCTGTGAAGGAATAAATTCCACACCAATGAACTGTAATATCCAGCAAAGATATGCAGTGGGGATCTCAAAGCTCCAAAAGGTTTCTAGCTTCTGCAATTCAGAGTGGGCTCCAAAACAGCCAGAAAAAGAGAACACTACTTCAGCTACTGTCTCAGGTAGAAATTTCATGCCCATGTCTAATATACTTGTTTCTATGGAGAGAAAAACAAATTCAAAATAACTGACTTATCAAAGACTTTTAGAATGAAATCCATTCACTTTTGGAGACTGCTCACATAATCATAATTCCTATTCTTTTTTCTGCTTTAAATATCTAAATTATCTATGTTTTAAAGGACTTTTTCTATGAAAAGTTTAAAAAATCAATAGAAATGTGGGTCTGAATTGTTGTTTGAAAAATGCACTTCTATCCATTGACAGGTATCTCCTGATGCAATGTCATTGCGTTAAATAATACACAGCACACACTACAGCATATATAGCCTTACTTACTCTCTGATAATGACAAAGATTAAACAATTCCACACATCACAAATGTAGAGTCTTCACATAAAAAAGAGCACCAGATTGACTTCCAGGAAGATGGCGGCGTGAGCACGGCGGCAGAAATCGCCTCCCAACACTATATTTATCTACGAAAACACAGCAAATACATCTATTCCTAAAAGAGAGGCCAAAATACACAGGAAAGCGCACAGCGTGCAGCTGCACCCGAGAGGACTCGGCACCCCAGGAGGCGGGTAAAATACGGAACACCGACCCAGCAGGACCTGAGCACTACCCCACCCCAGCGCACTAGCAGGAGGAGAGGATTCAGAGCCAGGAGGGAGTGGAAGTACACCCCGAGAAATAGCCAGCCCTGGTGATCTGCGCAGGGAGTGCTGACCCACATCGCGCAGTGCAGCGGAGATTGGAGAGACAGAGGGGCAGGATCTGAGTGGGGAACGCACCAGGGTGCTTGCAGCCGGCTCCCGGGAAGGAAAAAAGCGGGCGCTTTCTTCAGTGGTCTTAAAGAGACAGGAGCCCAGCGGAGGAGCCGGATCGACCCAGCACACTCAGCCCATCAGGCTGGGAGTCCTGGGGAGTTTCAGACACCTTAGCTGACGACTGGGGAAGCTTGGCCATACTTCACTTCAAACTGAGATCAATAGCCTCCCATTCGTTCCCACCCCTGCTAGAGAGATAAAGGGCCCAGCGGGGCGGGGCAGCCACGGCTGCGGAATAGTGGAGCAAGAGCGCCACCTACAGCATTCCCACAGAATCTACTTCCAGTGGGCGTTTTTTTTTGTTTTCTTTTTGTTTTGTTTTTTTTCTTTTCTTTCTGTTTTTTCCTTTTAGTCCTTCTTTCTTTTTACTTTTTTTTTCTTTTTCTTTCCTCTTTTGTTTCCTCTTTTTAAAGTCTTAAACAGCCCAGCTGACATACGTGGCAACTACCAGCGACCAATTCTACAGCCATGAAAAAAAAGAGGAATATGGTTCAGACCAAAATCAACCAGACAACCCCAGAGAGGGAGCCTGAAGGGATGGAAATGCACAGTCTTCCTGAAAAACAATTCAGAATAAAAGTCATTACCATGCTGATGGACCTACAGAGAAATGTGCAAGAGCTGAGGGAGGAAGTGAGGGAAGTGAGGAAGACAATGCAGAAATCAGACAAGCGATCGACGGGCTAAACAGCAGAATGGATGAGATGCAAGAGACTGCTAAAGGAATAGATATCAGAAAACAGGAATACAGAGAAGCTGAGGCAGAGAGAGATAAAAGGATTTCTAGACATTAAAGAATATTAAGAGAACTGTGTGACCAATCCAAACGGAACAATATTCGCATTATAGGAGTACCAGAGGAAGAAGAGAGACAAAAAGGGAAAGAAAGTGTCTTTGAAGAAATAATTGCTGAAAACTTTCCCTCGCTGGGGAAGGAAACAGTCTCGAAGTCCACGGAAGCCCACAGATCTCCCAACACAAGAGACCCAAGGAAGACAACACCAAGACACATAATAATTAAGATGGCAAAGATCAAAGATAAAGACAGGGTATTAAAGGCAGCTAGAGACAGAAAAAAGATCACCTACAAAGGAAAACCCATCAGACTATCATCAGATTTCTCAACAGAAACCTTACAGGCCAGAAGAGAATGGCATGATATATTTAACGTTATGAAACAGAAGGGCCTCGAACCAAGAATACTGTACCCAGCACGATTATCATTTAAATATGATGGAGGGATTAAACAATTTCCAGACAAACGAAAGTTGAGACAGTTTGCCTCTCATAAACCACCACTACAGGATATCTTAAATGGACTGCTCTACATGGAAGCACTCCTAAGGCTAAAAAGATGTAACCAGAGAAAACAAAATCATAGCAAAAAAAGCAGACCATCCAAATACTAACTAAAGGCAACAAATAAAACACCTAGTATATATATAAAGAATGGAGGAGGAGGAATAAGAAGGGAGAGAAATAAAGAAACATCAGACAGTGTTTACAATTACTTAACAAGAAAGTTAATTTAAGTTAGATTGTTAGATAGTAAAGAAGCAACCCTTGAACCCTCGGTAACCACGAATCTAAAGCCAGCAATGGCAATAAATACATATCTATCGATAATCACCCTAAATGTAAATGGACTGAATGCACCAATCAAAAGACACAGAGTAACAGAATGGATAAAAAAGCAAGACCCATCTATATGCTGCTTACAAGAGACTCACCTCAAATCCAAAGATATACACAGACTAAAAGTGAAGGGATGGAAAAAGATATTTCATGCAAACAAGGAGAAAAAAGCACGTGAGGCAGTAGTTGTATCAGACAAAACTGACTTCAAAACGAAAAAAGTAGCAAGAGATAAAGAAGGACATTACATAATGATAAAGGTATCAGTCCACCAAGAAGATATAACCATTATAAATATATATGCACCCAACACAGGAACGCCAGCATATGTGAAACAAATACTAACGGAATTAAAGGAGGAAATAGACAGCAATGCATTCATTTTAAGAGACTTCAACACACCACTCACTCCAAAGGACAGATCAACCAGACAAAAAATGAGTAAAGACACACAGGCACTGAACAACACACTAGAACAGATGGACTTAACAGACATCTACAGAACTGTACAGCAAAAAGCAACAGGAAACACATTCTTCTCAAGTGCACATGGAACATTTTCCAGAAAAGACCACATACTAGGACACAAAAAGAACCTCACTAATTTCATAAATATTGAAATCCTACCAACCAACTTCTCAGATCACAAAGGTATAAAAGTAGAAATAAATTTTAGAAAGAAATCAAAAAGGCTCACAAATACATGGAGACTTAACAACACTCTCCTAATTAATCAATGGCTTAACGACCAAATCAAAACAGAAATCAAAGAATATATGGAGACTAATGACAACAACAACACAAAGCCACAACTTCTGTGGGACGCAGCAAAGGCAGTTCTAAGAGGAAAGTATATTGCAATTCAGGCCTATTTAAAGAAGGAAGAACATTCCCAAATGAATAGTCTAAAGACACAATTACTGAAATTGGAAAAAGAACAACAAATGAGGCCCAAAGTCACCAGAAGGAGGGACGTAATAAAGATTAGAGAAGAAATAAATAAAATTGCAAAGAATAAAACAATAGAAAAAATCAATAAAACCAAGAGCTGGTTCTTTGAAAAAATAAACAAAATAGATAAACCCCTAGCCAGACTCATTAAGAGAAAAAGAGAATCTACACACATAAACAGAATCAGAAATGAGAAAGGAAAAATCACGACGGACCCCACAGAAATACAAAGAATTATAAGAGAATATTATGAGACTCTATATGCTAACAAGCTGGAAAATATAGAAGAAATGGACAACTTCTTAGAAAAATACAACCTTCCAAGCCTGACCAAGCAAGAAACAGAAAACCTAAACAGACCAATCACCAGCAACGAAATTGAATCGGTAATGAAAAAACTACCCAGGAACAAAATCCCCGGGCCTGATGGATTCACCTCTGAATTCTACCAGACATATAGAGAAGAAATAACACCCATTCTCCTTAAAGTTTTCCAAAAAATAGAAGAGGAGGAAATACTTCCAAACTCATTCTATGAAGCCACCATCCCTCTAATACCAAAATCGGGCAAAGACCTCACCAAAAAAGAAAATTACAGACCAATATCCCTGATGAACGTAGATACAAAAATACTCAACAAAATATTAGCAAACCGAATTCAAAAATACATCAAGAGGATCATACACCATGATCAAGTGGGATTCATCCCAGGGATGCAAGGATGGTACAACATTCGAAAATCCACCAACATCATCCACCACATCAACAAAAAGAAGAAAAAAAACCACATGATCATCTCCATAGATGCTGAAAAAGCATTTGACAAAATTCAGCATCCATTCATGATTAAAACTCTCAACAAAATGGGTATAGACGGCAAGTACCACAACATCATAAAGGCTATATATGACAAACCCACAGCTAACATTATACTTAACAGCGAGACGCCGAAAGCTTTTCATGTAAGATCGGGAAGAAGACAGGGATGCCCACTCTCTCCACTGTTATTCAACATAGTACTGGAGGTCCTAGACACAGCAATCAGACAAAACAAAGACATACAAGGCATCCAGATTGGTAAAGAAGTCAAATTATCACTATTTGCAGATGACATAATATTGTACATAAAAAACCCTAAAGACTCCATTCCAAAACTACTAGAACTAATATCTGAATTCAGCAAAGTTGCAGGATACAAAATTAACACACAGAAATCTGTTGCTTTCCTATACACTAATGATGAACTAACAGAAAGAGAAATCAGAAAAACAATTCCATTCACAATTGCATCAAAAAGAATAAAATACCTAGGAATAAACCTAACGAAGGAAGTGAAAGACCTGTACTCTGAAAACTACAAGACACTCCTAAGAGAAATTAAAGAGGACACTAACAAATGGAAATGCATCCCATGCTCTTGGCTAGGAAGAATAAATATTGTCAAAATGGCTATACTACCTAAAGCAATCTACAGATTCAATGCAATCCCTATCAAACTACCAACAGCTTTCTTCAATGAACTGGAACAAATAATTCTAAAATTCATATGGAACCACAAAAGACCCCGAATAGCCAAATCAATCCCGAGACGGAGGAAATAAAACAGGGGGATTTACACTCCCTGACTTCAAGCTCTACTACAAAGCCTCAGTAATCAAGACAATTTGGTATTGGCACAAAAACAGACCCACAGACCAGTGGAACAGAATAGAAAATCCAAACATTACGCCAAACATACACAGTCAATAAATATTTGATAAAGGAGTCTTGGATATACAATGGGGAGATGAGAGCTTCTTCAGCAGCTGGTGTTGGAAAAACTGGACAGATACATGTAAGAGAATGAAACTGGACTACTGTCTATTCCCATACACAAAGGTAAACTCAAGGTGGATCAAAGACCTGAATTTAAGGCATGAAAGCATAAAACTCTTAGAAAAAAACATAGGCAAAAATCTCTTGGACATAAATATGAGCAACCTCTTCATGAACATATCTCCCCGGCAACGGACACAAAAGCAAAAATGAACAAGTGGGACTATATCAAGCTGAACAGCTTCTGTACAGCGAAGGACACCATCAGTAGAACAAAAACACATCCTACAGTACGGGAGAATATATTCATAAAAAACGTATCTGATAAATGATTGACATCCAAAATATATAAAGAACTCATGCACCTTAACAAACAAAAAGCAAATAATCCAATTAAGAAATGGGCACAGGACAAGAATAGACACTTCTCTAAAGAACAAATTCAGATGGCCAACAGGCACATGAAAAGATGGTCCACATCGCTAATCATCAGAGAAATGCAGATTAAAACCACAATGAGATATCACCTCACACCAGTGAGGATGGCCAACATCCAAAACACAAACAACAACAAATGTTGATGAGGATGTGGAGAAAAGGGAACCCTCCTACACTGCTGGTGGGACTGCAAATTAGTTCAACCATTGTGGAAAGCAGTATGGAGGTTCCTCAAAAAACTCAAAATAGAAATACCATTTGACCCAGGAATTCCACTCCTAGGAATTTACCCTAAGAATGCAGCAGCCCAATTTGAAAAAGACAGATGCACCCCTATGTTTATTGCAGCACTATTTACAATAGCCAAGAAATGGAAGCAACCTAAGTGTCCATCAGTAGATGAATGGATAAAGAAGATGTGGTACATATACACAATGGAATATTATTGAGCCATAAGAAGAAAACAAATCCTACCATTTGCAACAACATGGATGGAGCTAGAGGGTATTATGCTCACTGAAATAAGCCAAGGCGAAAAAGACAAGTATCAAATGATTTCACTCATATGTGGAGTATAAGAACAAAGAAAAAATACTGAAGGAACAAAACAGCAGCAGACTCACAGAACCCAAGAACGGACTAATAGTTACCAAAGGGAAACGGACAGGGAAAAATGGGTGGGAAGGGAGGGATAAGGGAAAAGGGGGCATTAAGATTAGCAGATGTAATGTTCGGGGGGCACGGTGAGGGCTGTACAACTCAGAGAAGACAAGTAGTGATTCTATAGCATCTCACTACGCTGATGGACAGTGACTGTAATGGGGTTGGTGGGGGGGACCTGATGAAGGGGTAGTTTAGTAACCATAATATTGCACATGTAATTGTAGATTAATGATAATAAAATAAAGTATATTAATAAAAAAAATGAAAAGAAAATCAATCAAAATCATCCACCACATCAACAAAAAGAGGAACAAAACCACATGAGCATCTCCACAGATGCTGAAAAAATATTTGACAAAATTCAGCATCCATTCATGATTGAAACTCTTAACTAAATAGGTATAGACGGCAAGTACCTCAACATCATAAAGGCCATATATGACAAACCCACAGCTAACATCATACTTAACGGCGAGAAGCTGAAAGCTTTTCATCTAACATCGGGAACAAGACAGGGATGCCCACTCTCTCCACTGTTATTCAACATAGTACTGGAGGTCCTAGCCACGGCAATCAGACAAAACAAAGACATACAAGGCATCCAGATTGCTAAAGAAGAAGTCAAATTGTCATTATTTGCAGATGACATGATATTGTACATTAAAAACCCTAAAGACTCCATTCCTAAACTACTAGAACTAATATCTAAATTCAGCAAAGTGGCAGGACACAAAATTAACACACAGAAATCTGTTGCTTTCCTATACACTAACGATGAACTAACAGAAAGAGAAATCAGAAAAACAATTCCATTCACAACTGCATCAAAAAGAATAAAATACCTCGGAATAAACCTAACGAAGGAAGTGAAAGACCTGTACTCTGAAAACTACAAGACACTCCTACAAGAAATTAAAGAGGACACTAACAAATGGAAATGCATCCCATGCTCTTGGCTAGGAAGAATAAATATTGTCAAAATGGCTATACTACCTAAAGCAATCTACATATTCAATGCAACCCCTATCAAAATACCAACAGCTTTCTTCAATGAACTGGAACAAATAATTCTAAAATTCATACGGAACCACAAAAGACCCTGAATAGCCAAAGCAATCCTGAGAAGGAAAATAAAACAGGGGGAATTACGCTCCCTGACTTCAAGCTCTACTACAAAGCCACAGTAATCAAGACAATTTGGTATTGGCACAAAAACAGACCCACAGACCAGTGGAACAGAATGGAAAATCCAAACGTTAACCCAAACATATACAGTCAATTAATATTTGATAAAGGAGCCTTGGATATACAATGGGGAGATGACAGCCTCTTCAGCAGCTGGTGTTGGAAAAACTGGACAGCTACATGTAAGAGAATGAAATTGGACTACTGTCTAGCCCCATATATAAACGTAAACTCATGGTGGATCAAAGACCTGAATGTAAGTCATGAAACCATAAAAGTCTTAGAAAAAACCATAGGCAAAAATCTCCTGGACATAAACATGAACGACTTCTTCATGAACATATCTCCCCGGGCAAGGAAAACAAAACCAAAATGAACAAGTAGGACTATATGAAGCTGAGAAGTTTCTGTACAGCAAAGGAGACCATAAGTAGAACAAAAAGACATCCTACAGTATGGGAGAATACATTCATAAATGATGTATCTGATAAAGGGTTGACATCCAAACTATATAAACAACTCATGCACCTTTACAAACAAAAAGCAAATAATCCAATTAAGAAATGGGCACAGGACAAGAATAGACACTTCTCTAAAGAACAAATTCAGATGGCCAACAGGCACATTAAAAGATGCTCCACATCGTTAATCATCAGAGAAATGCAGATTAAAACCACAATGAGATATCACCTCACACCAGTGAGAATGGCCAACATCCAAAACACAAACAACAACAAATGTTGGCGACGATGTGGAAAAAAGGGAACCCTCCTACACTGCAGATGGGACTGCAAATTAGTTCAACCTTGTGGAAAGCAGTATGGAGGTTCCTCAAAAACTCAAAATAGAAATACCATTTGACCCAGGAATCCCACACCTAGGAATTTACCCTAAGAATGCAGCAGCCCAATTTGAAAAAGACAGATGCACCCCTATGTTTATCACAGCACTATTTACAATAGCCAAGAAATGGAAGCAACCTAAGTGTCCATCAGTAGATGAATGGATAAAGAAGAAGTGGCACATATACACAATGGAATATTATTCAGCCATAAGAAGAAAACAAATCCTACCATTTGCAACAACATGGATGGAGCTAGAGGGTATTATGCTCAGTGAAATAAGCCAAGCCGAAAAAGACAAGTATCAAATGATTTCACTCATATGTGGAGTATAAGAACAAAGAAAAAAACTGAAGGAACAAAACAGCAGCAGACTCACAGAACCCAAGAACGGACTAATAGTTACCAAAGGGAAAGGGACTGGGGAAAATGGGCGGGAAGGGAGGGATAAGAGGGAAAAAGGGGCATTACGATTAGCAGATGTAATGTTGGGGGGGCACGGGGAGGGCAGTACAACTCAGAGAAGACAAGTAGTGATTCTATAGCATCTCACTACGCTGATGGACAGTGACTGTAATGGGGTTGGTGGGGGGGACCTGATGAAGGGGTAGTTTAATAACCGTAATATTGCACATGTAATTGTAGATTAATGATAATAAAATAAATTATATTAAAAAAATTATGATGTAAAAAAGCCAATAAATAAATAAATAAAGAATTCCGTGGTCTTTTAAAAAGGATAAACAAATGATAAACCAAAAAAGGGATATAGAATCGAATGATTTCCAGTATGTAAGTGGTTTACTCCAGACCTGGGACCCTGATGAATCGTAGCAGGAACGGGCAGGTGAGAAAAGCCTCTGCCCCGCTCGGCACTCACCGGCAGCGAACATGCACTCAGGGCTACCCTCTCCTGTGGTTCCCAAGTATTGTGTAAATCTTACTTTTTATACTATACTTTTACACAGAAAAATATTCCTTTGAGGGAAAGTACCAAAGGTATACACCTCTATGAACATGACTTGCACAAGTCTTTCATAAATATAAGTATGATATAAAACCCAGATGAATTTATATTCCAAATGGTTGTGTGAGTGGTACACTTTCCATAGGGCTTTTTTCTTTTTACAATTCCGAATTTCCTACATTTGACTATAAATATACATCTATCTTATAATTAAATATATATATTTTTTAATCACGAACATAATAATCTAACAGTGAAGTAGGATACACCCTGGTGATGAAGATGTGCTCTGGCCAAGTGCCTGGACTTGAATGATAGCTCCTAAAATTCAAATTACCTACTATCCCTGACAGTTAATTCATCACCCTTTATTTTTTTACATTTGAGAGCAGTTGTAATACAGTCTATCATTAACAAACTTGGTTCTACCTTAAAAAACAATATAAAAGAAACAAAATAATGAATACAAAGACAGAATATAGTAAAAATACTTACCTCATAAGACCATAGTGAGCATGACACAAGATAATACAAGCTAAATGGCTTGGCAAAGTGGAAGGCCATATTATCACCTCAGTACATCCCAAAGTTAGAAGTGTGAGGTGAAAGCTTTTGTTGCTCCCATGGAGGTCATGACAATTTACAATACTGTTCTCATAGAAATTAATTCTGTAATAAGGGGAATAAAATATATACTGGAAACAAGCCCTGTCCTCCCTTCACCAACAACCACCTGTGAAACAGACGGAGTAGCACCCGAGCATTTCTCCCACTCTCCCATCTTCCGTCTCACCTCCCAAGCATTCACGGGGTTACGTTCTCAGAGTGCTCTAGAAAACACACCTGGTGCACACTCTTTATGTGTAAAAATGTTCATACACATTATATGGAAAACACTATACATGGAACTTCTCTTTAGGCAATCAAGAGCAGCAGGGGGTTACCTTAAGGAATGGTGGACATGTACTGACTTCCATTTAACTATATATATGAACTTCAATTTAATCTTCATTCTGACAAGCACCTACAAAGCTGTAATGCAAAATTCTTAATGTAATCTGAAGCCAAGAGTATTCTTCTGTTTTGGATACTTTCTAATATAATATTTCTACTTATAATAATTACACATAATGTAATAAATTGCACTCAGAAGAATTCTTATTTGAGGATCTCTCCATCAATAAAAATAGTAATAGTGGTAGAAGTAATATGTGTGCTAAGTACTGACTACATACCAGATGCTATTGCAAACATTTTGCATATAATTATTTATTTACTCTTTAAAACAACCCTCTGAGGTAAATACTTTAAGGCTTTCAGGGACAGCAGAGAAAACTGAACCACAGAGGGGGAAAATGGCAAATTTCATGACTAAAAGGCAGAAAACCTCTCTTGCTTTTAACCACCAGGCTCGTCTTAGTCTGGTGGCTGGTGTAACTACTTCCTATCAGCAAGACCACTTCTGTAGTGCCTAACGCACCTGACATCTCCATCTTGAACATGACAAGGGCAGAAAGGGGTAATCATTAGTTTCCACTTATTCAACTAAAAGATTCTTCTCCCATAGACAGCCATGAGACTACCTTACCCTTTCGGTTATTCGATCTGCACAGTAGCATAAGAGGATACTGTCAGCCAGTATTCCCAATATTCCCTTATTTTTATCTGTAAAGAAGTTTTAGAATTAACCTAAGTACTTATAAGACTCAACTTCATCAAAAACAGGTAGAATTTCTCTCTTCCTAATCATTCACTCTAATTGGAGCCCTCATTGTTTGTGCCCCAAGTATCCCACACTTCTCTAATTCTCAGCCCATACTGCTGCCAAGTCAAGTTTCAAAAGCAGAAAATGGATCCCATTATTGCCCTGCTTAAAGCCCTTCAATATTGCCCCATTTCCTCTAGCTGCAATACTTTGCATTGGGGCTTATAATCAGTACCCTCTGAAAATAAAATGGGAATTATGCAACGTGGCCAAAACATTTTGCCTGTGACCAATCAAAAACACATTTATTTAATGCCTTAAAATTCCAAAAATAAGTAACAAAATGCCATCTTTAATTTCATAAAGGAATTTAAAATGTCTCTAAGCAAATCCATAAGTATTTTCTGAAAGAAAAGTTTATTTTAACCAAAAAACAACCATAGAGCAACACACAGAATACAATGTCAAAAAATTTTTAAAGGAATTTAGAAACTTCAGAATGATAAACTGTCCCATAACCAGCCACTTCATTTGAGCCTTTGTCATTAGAACAGCCTCTGTAATGTCCTTAGAAATGTAACTCATCAGCACTTTGTGTATATTTTAGTTGTTATTCTTATGTGTGAAAGTGTAAGGCTCTATACTTAACCAGCCTCAAATAGAGAACTGCAGAAACATGCCAGAAACCAAAACCTCAAACTGTCTATGACCCATCTTCTACAAAAGACCAACCGGAGACAGACTTAGGTCTGACTGTAGGGATACAGTGCCTCCTCCTTGCCAAGGATCTAATCCCAAGTGTCTCATGGGGATAGCAGGTAACAGGAGTAAAGCGGGCCTGCTGTAAAACAAGGGAGAGGGACTATGGCAAACCCCCTGAAAGGGGCAAGACCCATAAGCCAGAGCTAGTAAACAGCCATTGTGAAAGAATGTTCGTGCAGGACGGCCAGATAGTCTCATTTTTTCAGAATATGGAAAAAGGGACTTTTATGTGATCCCAGGTTTCCAAGCATTTTGAGGTACACAAACACACTGTGTGTGATCCAGCCCACATTTACCAGTTTGCACCTCGTGATGGCATAGAACGTTTTTACTCATTTAACAGACAGGCACTTGTGCCAACCCTGCACCACACACTGGTATTGACATGGGGACAAACGATGAAGTCTCAGTCTGCGTCCTCATGTAGTGGAGGAGAAAAGCACACAGACAGAATGCCATAAATAACGTGGTGGTCACAACAATGAAGGAACCAGGCAGAGGTCATGGAGGAGTGAGGAAAGGGTCCTGGGTCAGTTGAGAAACAGTACAAGAAGTCCAGGCAGTCTTCCCCCTGCAGGTGATCTGGGATGAGTCCCAGGGAGACTGAGCCAAACAGAAAGGAAAAGGCAGAGAGGCTAGTCTCAGGCTAGAAAGATGAGACTAGAACATACAAGACACGGTCAGTATGGGGTAACGGAGGGGGCAGCTGGACCAACTGAAATTCAGAGAAGGATGGACTGAACAAAAATGCAAGCAGCAAACTGAACCATGAGAATGGATCATACATCAGTGTGGACAAAGTCTGACAAAAGCATTCAGAATTTTAATATTACCATAAAATTTTCTCATTACTATAGTAATGCACATTAAATGTTAAAAAAGAAATAGTCGTTCATAAAAGAAGAAATGTTATATTGTAATCCTACCTTAACATCTATAAGTTTCTTTCCATCTACAACTCCCAACGGACATTCTTGTCTCCAACCTTTACTCTACTCATTTTTCCACTGATCCTAATTTTTATCTACTTAGACTTCTCCATTTTGGGACATATATCAAAAAAAGCCTCCTCAAACCTTATGTGGAATAAAATGGAGCATAAAAAACTAGATTAGAAAAAATAAGGGTGATTCAGAGGATTAAAGATAGCAGCATGAGAGAGACCACCTCCCAAAACTACATATAATATAAAAATATAGTTAATACAACTAATCCTAAAAGAGCAACAGGAAAGAAGGTTACGCCAGACTGCATACACCTGGAGAAAAGAGCAAACCTCATGAAACAGGGTAATGTACCAAAGCCATGATCTGGCGAGACCCAAGCCCTTCCCCCACCCAGCTCACTTATGGGAGGAAGAGAAATGGAGTAGGGAGGGGGTGAAAGCCTAGGACTACTGAACACCTCACCCAGGAGATCTGCTCTGGGAACATGAACCTAAATTGCATGGTGCTCTGGGGATTTGTGGGGTTGGAAAGCTAAGACAGGAGAGATACTTGGAGAGACTGAGATTCCAGCAGCTTGTGGAAAACAAGGATCCACATCCAGATGCTCTGGGACAAAAGAAAGGCGGGCAGTCTGAGAGACTTCCTAACAGCGAGAGGGTTGCTAAAGAGGCAAGGATTACACAGAGCTTGGTGTTCAGGAGAAAGGACAGGTGGATAAAATTGTACAGGTGCACACTGCCCAGCAGGTTGGGAAGTTTCAGGAGCTTCAGGTGCTCCATCCCCCTGGCTGGCTACACAGCACTGAGGCCCCCCACTGTGATACGCAGTGTGCTGAGCCTTCCTCCCAGCCTGCTGGCACCAACTTGCAAACCAGCAGTATCTGCCCTGGTGTCACGCCAGCCAGAGGGAGGACCCGCCCACAGCAGCTACTAACCCAAAGCATAAAGGCTTACACCTGTGCACTCGGCCCACTGGTTCTGACAGGGGAGCTGGGCACAGCAGCCAGGAAGCAGGAAACAGCTCTTTCCTCCTCCCAGGCACCAGCGCCACTCCCCGGCGATGCCCAATAATGCTCCAGGAGCTGAGGAGCACCAGAGAGTAGAGCTTCTGGGCACTAGAGGGCGACACATACAAACCCAAAACATCAAAAGAACCTGGTTCAACCCAAATCCCACAAACTCCATAAAAAGGGCCAAGGGAAGCTGAAGTCATCAAACTTCCTCAAAGAGACTTCAAAATAAAAATCATAAACATGCTCATGGAGGTACAGAAAAATATTCAACAACTCAGGGATGAATTTAGAAAGAAGATTGAATCAAAGAAATTCAGTATTTGAAATGAAAAATACAATGGAAGGATTTAAAAACAGATTAGATGTAGTGGAAGAGACAGTAAATAGAAATTAGAGAAGAGGAATACAAAGAAGCTGAGGCCCAGAGAGAAAAAAGGATCTCTAGGGATGAAAGAACATTGAGAAAACTGTGTGACCAATCCAAACGGAACAATATTCGCATTATAGGGGTACCAGAAGAAGAAGAGAGAGAAAAAGGGATAGGAAACGTCTTCGAGGAGGTAATTGCCAAAAAATTCCCCAATATGGGGAAGGAGATAGTCTCTCAGGCCACGGAGGTGCACAGATCTCCAAACACAAGGGAGCCAAGGAAGACAAGACCAAGACATACAATAATTAAAATTGCAAACACCAAGGGTAAGGACAGACTTTAAAAAGCAGCCAAAAAGAGAAAAAAGATCACATACAAAGGAAAACCCATCACGCTATCATCAGACTTCTCAACAGAAACCTTAAAGGCCAGAAGGGAGTGGCATTATATATTTAATGCAATGAAACAAAAGGGCTTCAAAGGAAGAATACTTTATCTGGCAAGATTATCATTTAAATCTGAAGGAGGGATTAAACAATTTCCAAATAAACAAAAGCTGAGAGAATTCACCTCCCACAAACCATCTCTACACTGCATTTTAGAGGGACTGCAAAAGTTGGAAATGTTCCTAAGGCTAAATAGCTGTCACCAGAGTAAATAAAACCACAGTAAAGTAAAAAGAACAATTAATTACTAAGCAGATGCAAAATCAAAGCAACTACGTCCAAAGTCAGTCAAAGAATAGACAACGAATGAAGAATATTATACCTAATATATAAATAATGGAGGAGGAAGAAAAAGGTGGGAAAAAAAAGAACCTTCATATTGTGTTTGTAATAGTAAACTAAGTGACTTAAATTAGACTGTTAGATATTAAGGGAATTACTCTTGAACCTTTGGTAACCGCGAATCTAAAGCCTGCAAAGGCAATGTATGTACATACTTATCAATAATCACCCTAAATGTAAATGGTCAGAATGCACAAATCAAAAGACACACAGTCACTGAATGGATAAAAAAACAAGACCCATCTGTATGCTACCTACAAGAGACTCACTTTAAAACCAAAGACATACACAGACTAAAAGTGAAGGGATGAAAAAAGGTATTTCATGCAACTAACAGGGAGAAAAAAGCAGGAGTTGCAGTAATTGTATCAGAATAAATAGACTTCAAAACAAAAAAAGTAACAAGAGACAAAAAGGAAATTACATAATGATAAAGGGGTCAGTTCAACAAGAGAATATAACCATTATAAATACCTATGCACCCAACACAGGAGCACCTACATATATGAAACAAACAGTAACAGAATTAAAGGGCAAAATAGAATGCAATGCATTCATTTTAGGAGAATTCAACATACCACTCACTCCAAAGGACAGATCAACCAGACAGAAAATAAGTAAGGAGAGAGAGGCATTGAACAACACATTAGAACAGATGGACCTAACAGACATCTACAGAACACTCCACCCAAAGCAGCAGGATACACATTCATCTCAAGTGCACATGGAACATTTTCAAAAATAGATCATATAATTGGCCACAGAAAGAGCCTCAGTGAATTCAAAAAGACTGAAATTGTACCAACCAGTTTCTCAGACCACAAAGGTATGAAACTAGAAATAAATTACACAAAGAAAACAAAAAATCCCACAAACACATGGAGGCTTCACAACATGCTCCTAAATAACCGATGGAACAGTGACCAAATAAAAACAGAGATCAAGCAATACATGGAGAGAAATGACAATAATTCAACACCGCAAAATCTGTGGGAGGCAGCGAAGCCATGCTAAGAGGGAAGTATACTGCAATACAGACTTACCTCAGGAAAGAAGAAAAATCCCATATGAACAATCTAAACTCACAATTAAGGAAAATAGAAAAAGAAGAACAAATGAGGCCCAAAGTCTGTAGAAGGAGGGACATAATAAAGATTACAGCAGAAATAAATAAAATTGAGAAGAATAAAATAGAAACAATCAAAGAAAGAAAGAGTTGGTTCTTTGAGAAAATAAACAAAATGGATAAAACCTTAGCCAGACTTATCAAGAAAAAAAGAGTCTACACACATAAACAGAATCAGAAATGAGAAAAGAAAAATCACAGCACCACAGAAATACAAAAAATTATTAGAGAACACTATGAAAAATTATATGCTAACGAACTGGATAACGTAGAAGAAACGGACAACTTTCTACAAAATACAACCTTCCAATGCTGACCCAAAAAGAAAAAGAAAATCTGAACAGACCAATTACCAGAAACGAAATTGAATTGGTAATCAAAAAACTACCTAAGAACAAAATACCTGGACAGATGGTTTCACTGCTGAATTTTACCAAACATTTAGTGAAGACCTAATACACAAAGGAAGGCACAAAGGGGCTTTATTCTCACGGCGAACACACACTGCTCACCTGCAATCCGCACCAGAGCCCTGGGCAATCCTGAGGGCCACCCCACAACGTCAGCTCAGGGAATCAACCCAGAGGCTGCCCCTTGTACCCCGAGGACGAGCACAGGCAGAGGAAGCCGGCGCAGAGTCCGGAAGGCACATAGGGGCTCTGCTCTCATGGCGAACACGCGCTGCTCGCCTGCAACCACCGCCAGTACCCTAGGCCAACTCGAGGACCGCCCTGTCCACGGAAGCTCAGGGGATTAACCCAAAGGCTGCCCCCTGCACCTGCTTGACTGGCACAGGCAGAGTCCAGCTCAGGGACGCAAGGATGGTACAACATTTGAAAATCCATCAACATCATCCACCACACCAACAAAAAGGACAAAAACCACATGATCATCTCCATAGATGCTGAAAAAGCATTTGACAGAATTCAACATCTATTCATGATAAAAAGTTTCAACAAAATGGGTATAGAGGGCAAGTACCTCAACATAATAAAGGCCATATATGACAAACCCACAGCCAACATCATACTTAACAGCAAGAAGCTGAAAGTTTTCCTTTCTTTAAGATTGGAAATAAGACAAGGATGCCCACTCTCCCTACTTTTATTCAACATAGTTCTGGAGGTCCTAGCCCCAGCAATCAGACAACACAAAGAAATAAAAGGCATCCAGATTGGTAAAAAAGAAGTTAAACTGTCACTGTTGGCAGATGATATGATACTGTACATAAAAAACCCTTGAGTCCAATCCAAAACTACTAGATCTAATAACTGAATTCAGCAAACTTGCAGGATACAAAATTAATACACAGAAATCTGTTGCTTTCCTATACACCAACAATGAACTAGCAGAAAGAGAAATCAAGAAAACAACTCCTATTACAAGTGCATCAAAAAGAATAAAATAGCTGACTTCCGGGAAGATGGCGGTGTGAGCAGGGCGGCAGAAATTTCCTCCCAACATTATATTTATCTACAAAAACACAGCAAATACATCTATTACTAAAAGAGAGACGAGAATACACAGGAAAGCGCACAGGGTCCAGCTACACCCAAGAGCACTCGGCACTTCTAGAGGCGGGTAAGATACGGAGCCGCAACCCGGCGGGACCCGAGCACTCCCCCACCCCAGCGCACCGGCGGGAGGAGAGGATTCAGAGCTGGGAGGGAGTGGAAGTACACCCCGCGAAGTAGCCAGCCCCAGTGATCTGCGCGGGGAGCGCTGACCCACATTGCGCAGTGCAGCGGAGACTGGAGAGACAGAGGGGCAGGATCTGAGCAGGGGACGCGCCAGGGTGCTTGCAGCCGGCTCCCGGGAAGGAAAAAAAAAAAGCGCGCGCTTTCTTCAGCAGTCTTAAAGAGACAGGAGCCCAGCGGAGGAGCCGGATCGCCCCAGCACACTCAGCCCAGCAGGCTGGGAGTCCTGGGGAGTTTCAGATGCCTTAGCTGGCGACTGAGGAAGCATAGCCATACTTAACACTTCTCACTGAGATCAACAGCCTCCTATTCGTTCCCACCCCTGCCAGAGTGATAAAGGGCCCTGCGGAGCGGCACAGTCACAGCTGTGGAATAGTGGGGCAATAGCGCCACCTAGAGCATTCCCACAGAATCTACGTCCGGTGGGCATTTTTTTTGTTTTGTTTTGTTTTGTTTTTGTTTTTTCTTTTCTTTCTTTTTTTCTTTTTTTTCTTTTTTTTTCTCTTTTTTTTTTCTTCTCTTTTTAAAGTCTTAAAGAGCCCAGCTGACATACGTGGCAACTATCAGTGACCAATTCTATAGCCATGAAAAGACAGAGGAATATGGTTCAGACCAAAATCAACCAGACAACCCCAGAGAGGGAGTCTGAAGGGATGGAAACGCACAGTCTTGCTGAAAAAGAATTCAGAATAAAAGTCATAACCATGCTGATGGACCTACAGAGAAATGTGCAAGAGCTGAGGGAGGAAGTGAGGGAACTGAGGAAAGACAATACAGAAATCAGACAAGCGATCGACGGGCTTAACAGCAGAATGGATGAGATGCAGAGACTGTTAATGGAATAGAAAACAGAGAACAGGAGTACAGAGCAGCTGAGGCAGAGAGAGATAAAAGGATTTCTAGGAATGAAAGAATATTAAGAGAACTGTGTGACCAATCCAAACGGAACAATATTCGCATTATAGGAGTACCAGAGGAAGAAGAGAGAGAAAAAGGGATAGAAAGTGTCTTTGAAGAAATAATTGCTGAAAACTTTCCCTCACTGGGGAAGGAAGTAGTCTCGCAGTCCACCGAAGCTCATAGATCTCCCAACACAAGGGACCCAAGAAAGACAACACCAAGACACATAATAATTAAGATGGCAAAGATCAAAGATAAAGACAGGGTATTAAAGGCAGCTAGAGAGAGAAAAAAGATCACCTACAAAGGAAAACCCATCAGACTATCATCAGACTTCTCAACAGAAACCTTACAGGCCAGAAGAGAATGGCATGATATATTTAATGTAATGAAACAGAAGGGCCTCGAACCAAGAATATTGTATCCAGCACGATTATCATTTAAATATGATGGAGGGATTAAACAATTTCCAGACAAACGAAAGTTGAGAGAGTTTGCCTCTCATAAACCACCACTACAGGATATCTTAAATGGACAGCTCTAGAAGGAAGCACACCTAAGGCTAAAAAGATGTCACCAGAGAAAATAAAATCATACCAAAGAAAGCAGACCATCCAGATACTAACTAAAGGCAAGAATAAAACACCTAGTACAGAAAGAATGGAGGAGGAGGAATACGAAGGGAGAGAAATAAAGAAACATCGGACAGTGTTTACAATAACAACAAGAAAGTTAAGTTAGATTGTTAGATAGTAAAGAAGCAACCCTTGAACCCTTGGTAACCACGAATCTAAAGCCAGCAATGGCAATAAGTACATACCTATCCATAATCACCGTAAATGTAAATGGACTGAATGCACCAATCAAAAGACACAGAGTAACAGAATGGATAAAAAAAGCAAGACCCATCTATATGCTGCCTACAAGAAACTCACCTCAAATCCAAAGGTATACACAGACTAAAAGTGAAGGGAGGGAAAAAGATATTTCATGCAAACAACAAAGAGAAAAAAGCGGGTGTTGCAGTACTTGTATCAGACAAAATAGACTTCAAAACAAAGAAAGTAGCAAAAGATAAAGGACATTACATAATGATAAAGGGGTCAGTCCAACAAGAAGATATAACCATTATAAATATATATGCACCCAACACAGGAGCGCCAGCATATGTGAGACAAATACTAACAGAATTAAAGAGGAAATAGACAGCAATGCATTCATCTTAGGAGACTTCAACACACCACTCACTCCAGAGGACAGATCAACCAGACAGAAAATAAGTAAAGACACAGAGGCACTGAACAACACACTAGAACAGATGGACCTAACAGACATCTACAGAACTCTACACCCAAAAACAACAGGATACACATTCTTCTCAAGTGCACATGGAACATTTTCCAGAATAGACCACATACTAGACCACAAAAAGAACCTCAGTAATTTCAAAAATATTGAAATCCTACCAACCAACTTCTCAGATCACCAAGGTATAAAACAAGAAATAAATTTTAGAAAGAAATCAAAAAGGCTCACAAACACATGGAGACTTAACAACACTCTCCTAATTAATCAATGGGTTAACGACCAAATCAAAACAGAAATCAAAGAATATGGAGACTAATGACAACAACAACACAAAGCCACAACTTCTGTGGGATGCAGCAAAGGCAGTTCTACGTGGAAAGTATATTGCAATCCAGGCCTATTTAAAGAAGGAAGAACATTCCCAAATGAATACTCTAGAGACACAATTACTGAAATTGGAAAAAGAAGAACAAATGAGGCCCAAAGTCACCAGAAGGAGGGACATAATAAAGATTAGGGAAGAAAAAAATAAAATTGAGAAGAATAAAACAATAGAAAAAATCAATAAAACCAAGAGCTGGATCTTTGAAAAAATAAACAAAATAGATAAACCCCTAGCCAGACTCATTAAGAGAAAACGAGAATTGACACACACAAACACAATCAGAAACGAGAAAAGAAAAATCACGACGGACCCCACAGAAATACAAAGAATCATAAGAGAATATTATGAGAACCTATATGCTAACAAGCTAGAAAACATAGAAGAAATGGACGACTTCTTAGAAAAATACAACCTTCCAAGACTGACCAAGCAAGAAACAGAAAAACTAAACAGACCAATCACCAGCGACAAAATCGAATTGGTAATCAAAAAACTACCCAAGAACAAAACCCCGGGCCTGATGGATTCACCTCTGAATTCTACCAGACATACAGAGAAGAAATAACACCGATTCTTCTTAAAGTTTTCCAAAAAATAGAAGAGGAGGGAATACTTCCAAACTCATTCTATGAAGCCAGCATCACTCTAATACCAAAACCGGGCAAAGAACTCACCAAAAAAGAAAATTACAGACCAATATCCCTGATGAACGTAGATGCAAAAATACCCAACAAAATATTAGCAAACCGAATTCAAAAATACATCAAGACGATCATACACCATGATCAAGTGGGATTCATCAGGGATGCAAGGATGGTACAACATTCGAAAAT